>DWPV01002727.1:0-16578 GCA_018251915.1 Urbanus proteus proteus
TCTACGACATTTTTTGCAGTGACGACATATTGACAAAGCGACTGCCGTGAAACGATAAAATGTCGTCGTGATCCAATGAAAACAACTAGATACGATAGTCGTTAAATTATAAAAAAATGGTCGACAAACAATCTTTTTAATGGGAACAGCTATAGACGACAGTCGTCCAATGGTAAATTAATCGTTACGACATAGTGGGGACGCGCCCTAAGGTTTACATTGAAACAAATAAAAAGCTAGAGTGACGTCACAACTTCTGATTCTCAAACACGAAGATGTACGCACGATGTTTTATACATAGCTAATACATATCTAAAATGCTCAAATGTCCTTTAAATAAGAGATTTAGAGCTAACCTAGTGAGCGATAAATTTTAGAGCAATTTAGACTTAATCGTTGAGTACGAAGCGTGCTTGGATCTTTCTCGGGACCGCGATCGATAGTAGGGATGGTAAACCTTTTGCGTAAGTCCCCATTAAGTTACTTGTGTTTCTATGTAGATGTATTTTGTGAGGTTTACGTTTATACCTGTGTGTGAATAAGATTATGTATCTGTGATTTGAAAATAACAACCCGTTCCTTTGAAAATAAAACTTGTACGTGGGTACTAGACATAATATTGAGTCGTAAAAACAAACGCTTTTGTTTTTATGTTTATCAAAGAGCCTGAATCTATTTTTTTTCTTCTTAAAAATGAGTCTTATTAAAAGTTGTATAAAATTGAATTATATTATTGGGTGATCCATTTCTACAGTAAATCAGTACTCGGAGAGCTGGCCTAAATCTCCGGCGTCTACCTGCCAACACTCTTTCATTATATAAGTATAGAGGTAGGACAAGCCGGTGTGCAGGACATATTATAGGTAAACTGTATATTAGATAAGTAAGTAGGTACTTTCATTCATCGGATTTTTACTGTTTACTGAATTTTTGGCTAATCACTTTTCATTCTCAAAATGTTGAGAGTCTCTTTTATTTAAAATTCATAGTTTTCAATCCTGCTAGTATGTACTACATGTACATCATACAATCATGACGTCAAATTATTTATTTTCTGTCCAGATAGATTACCTAACATAAAACCTTATCGCCAAAGGTTGCGTACCTCTGCGTCGTAGTTTATACGATTCGGGCCCGAGGCGTTGTAATAAAATCTTTATGAATATTGTTTTGGCGCCGTAAAAGATAAGGCGTGCCAAGCCACTCGCGGATTGTAATTCTTCGGCTCGCTTCATTGCTTTGAGAATTGGATTCTGTAGTTTAAACAAGTGGACAATGTGCTAACATTGTATACTATAAATATTTTTACATATGTAAAAGTATCTAATATATAATTGCGTCTGCTTGTCATGTGCGCGTTTACTTAGAAAATGAATGTCATTTTCTTAAACGCGCTTCCATTTTGACTTATACACGCTTCGAATTATTAAAAACAAGTTTAATCATATTTTTGACTAGGTTAATCTTGAAAACACTTCAATCTTGACCAATTTGGTTAAAGTAACAGATTTTATGATTGAAGTAGCATGCAATCCACCTGATGGTAAGTCGTCACGGCCACCCATGGACATCCATAATCAACTCCTGAAAAGGCTAAAGTCGGCCACAGATGCGTTGCTACCCCTGAGGACTAAGTAGGACCTCCTCGGATAAGTATGTCTCCCTTATCACATCCTTCGGACCAGAAAAAAAGAAATAGTTGTTGTTGCCGCCAATAGTTGGTGTTGGTGCCGCCAAAGTTGAAACACCACATTTATGAACATTTATCTTCTTTATAATTCACATATTTCACTTGTGTGTAACGTGTAATTTCTACAACTTTGAAATACAATTTTCAGTCTAAATATATGTGCTTATACCGAATACTGAGCACTACCAAAGCAGCAAGAATATCGCAAATATGTAACATACTTCCATTGTTGCAGTGGACCACATTGAAGATACACTATTGTTTTCATATCATAACAGGAGGTACCTTAACGACACATTTGATAGTTACTAAAACAATACTCAGAGAGCTCAGCCGGAAAAGCAGATTTATATTACGACCCAACTAAGATCATAAAAGTATACGGCCCCGAGTATTAATATCAGACCATTTATCATAACCACCCTCTCACCCTCGTCTTTTGTATAAGAAACGCCCGCAACGGACGAACAAACAAGTTCAGACATCGAAAACTGTTCGAATGTTCGCGGCTACAGCGCAACTTGTACTCGCTGTTCTTAACTCGGCCGTTCACTACGAAAATTAGTAAATATTCTATCAAAGAATAATAACCTTTATGTCTTAAGAAATAAGGGCAGGAATCGCTTAGCGCTTATCCGCGAGAATGCCTAGAAGCCGCAAAGCGAATTGCGCTGTGTTCGCGTAATGATTGAGTTTGTTTTCAAGTGCTCGCTCCACGAGGCGCCGGAAGGGCACAGTCGTAAGGAAGTCGCTCGATTATGTTTAGTCAGCGCTGGCTGTGTAATGGAAAGGAAGTAGGAATTGGGGCCTGTAAGATGTGGTCGTATAAGGCGGCCATTCCTGTTTCGCCTCCCTAGTTCGGGGGTGCTTGGGGAGGACGATTTGTTTGTTTCTAAGGTCCACAGCTGCGGGTTGGATTTAAATTTCGCACTCGGAACGCTCTTTGTCCGGTATGTCCTTCTCAGTTGCTTGATGAGGTGCCTCTTTACAACTTTAATTGAAGTGCTCGGTAAATTGTTTTGAATTTACGGCGTCAGCTTACACGAATTTTCGGGTAAGAGAATGTCCGAGGACAAAAGGTTGTCACTTGAATAATTCTCAAATTTTGAAACATTATCCCAAGTTTCAAAATAAAGCCTGAATTTTTACTTCAGGTAACTCTTATAACCATTGAGTTAGAACACCCAATTATATTAAAGTTTCATAAATTAATACCAGTATGTCCAATTACATTGAATTTTATCTAGCTTAAGTATTATTTTTGATTTTCCTTATAAAAAATTACAGTCATTATAAATAAGAGTAGAGATAGAGATAGAGAGTAGAGGTTGTTTTCAAGACACGAATAAATTACACGTTATGGAAGATAATATTAATTGAAGGGTAGCAAAGATATGAGGGGGATGCCTCAAGGGAAGACAGGTCCCTTTCTAATTATGCGTTGAAGATGGTAGAGAAATACTGTTTTGAGCTAGGAAGGAGTAGCTGAACCTTGAAAAGAGAAAAAAAGATAAACGTATATAACAGAAAATAAGAAGTGAGAAAATGAAGGCAGGCATGTCTTGTTACTGCCTTCTTTATTAAATGTTCAGTTTCTCTTATTTTTTTCGTTTAATGTACGTTTCTAATCTTTTTTGAGAGCCCCACATCGCCCAAAATCTCACGATTTAGGTAAATCTAAGAAGGGTTGATTTTGATAAAACTTAGTTTGCATCATAATAATAGGTATTGTAGTTATAATGTCAAAATCGTTTTATTTTTGGAATTACCGAAACGCACCCTAAACAATATAGGTACACGAGATATCCCAATTATTAACATAATAATACGGACCAATAAGTAACCTATCTGTACTTGAACCCCTTATCCATCAATAACAAACCCAAGCGAAGCCAGGGCGAGTCGTAGCGTTATAAATATCCAGTATAACGCAGACACGTTGTTTGCAGAGGGCGTTTTCATTAAAACTTGCATGGCTTCGATACGCCATGTATCGCGGCTGGTGGTGTGGATATTGTCTGATATAACTACACTAGTTATAAATTCTTCGCATAACTAATACTTGATTTACGTTACGAGTTATATTTGAATTCACGTTATGAGTTATAGTTTTTAAAGTACGGTAGCGTTGATGTTGTTATGAGGTATTTCTCTGAAGATTTTTTGTATTAGCATGCAGTCCACGTGATGGTAAGTAGCCACTGTCGCCCGTTGACATCTGTTATCAATTCCAGATACGACCGCAGTTCTACCTGAGGTCGGCCACAGTTGCTACCCCTGAGGACTAAGTTGGAACGCCTCCGAATGTGTGCCTAACCACACCCTTCAAACCAGAACACAGCGCTACACTGCTGTTATAAGGCAGAGATAGGTGTAGCGGTGGTGCCGTCGGTATCGCACCTCAAAGGTTCTACCACCTTTAAAACATTTACATGAAAGTGACATTGGTCGGTCTGACTGCAGAGAGAGCTTATTCCTGCTTAAACATTACATAGAAACATAGATAAATTAAACGTGTATCAATCTACAGAACATAACTTACGTAATACGTTCTTATCTTCTATAATACATATATTATATCCAGGGTTCTGTTGCGAATGGCTGGCTATTATATTCGCGCTCGCGGTTACGGTATAGCCAACTATTACTTTCAAACTTCGACCAAGGCTCGCTTCAGAATAGCTGGCGAAATACGAAATTTATGACCGACAAATACGTTTAGTAATAGTAATAGACGTTTACTTGGTTTAATTTCAATTATATTTATTACTAGCTGATCCCGGCGGTTGTAAACGCATTAAAAAGTAAAAAGGCATTAATATTTAAATATAAGTGATACCTGGCTCTTCCGCGACGGCAGCCACAAGCATGTGGCGTGCACACTGATGGTTTTTTCCAAAATTAAAGTAGCCTATGTTACGCCTTAGAGCTTCAGCTATCATCCATCGAAAATCCAGTCAAAATTGATCCAGCCGTTTAGATAATTACCTCAGCCAAACAAAGAGACAGAAAGACAGCCAGAGAGACAAAAAATGTTTTAATTGCATTTTCGTTATAAGTATCGTGTATACTTACACATGCATTGAGTAAAAAATTGTTATTTTGAAGTTACAAACAGACACTTCAATTTTATTTATTTGTATAGGTATCTTGGAGGACCGTTTGTGGTTCCACTCCGGTGCCACCACAGGCACTCCTGCTTCTGCCTTATAAAAGCATTGTTAAGCGCTGCTGTGTTCTAGATTGTTATCCGAGGCGTTCCAACTAAGTCCTAAGGGGTACCAACACATTAATGGCCGACCTCAGGACTGTGATCTTCACTGAGGTTGATGACAAATGTCCATGGGCAGCAATGGTCATCAACCATTAGGAGAGCTGCATTCTTGTTTGCTGCTTTAGTAATATAAAAAAAACATAACGTCTCTTAACTGAATAGAGCAAACGCAAAATGTTTTCCAGTTCAATTTCATTCCAATCGTAAGAACCGTAAATTTAGTAGGACAGTGCTATTAGAACAAAGAACCACCCTGTATATGTACAAATTATGTAGTTCCTACGGTTTCGGGCGGTCTCGACCTCTAAAGAATGACAGCAATCTTGTGGTAATTCTATCCGAGCACTTGTATACGAACTATTACGTTTAAAGTACATATAAGTACATATATGTGTTTTAGGTCACAGAGTATACAACAGAATATTAAAGATCTTTTAATAGTAGATTAGGATAAATAGTAAAAAAACATACAGATGCGTTGCTACCCTTAAATAATTTATTTTTACTTTTAATAGGCTTACGTTTGGCTGCGATTGTTTTGTTACCTGATGTTAAGTAAGATGCAGACTAGGATGTAGCACTAATAGTTGGAACGCCTCGGATTAGATAGTCTCCCTTACCACACCCTTCAAACCAGAACACAGCATATTGATAAGAATAATTGTTTTTTGCCGAGTAGAAACGATTTAAGGATGCCGACCATAGGTTTAGTCCATAGTTCGCTACGTTAGGTGTGTTCGTATTGGTAGACTTGAAACCCGTTTTTGAGAAGAATTTTTAGAAGTAAAATAGGTATATGTAACCTACCTATCATCATCATCATCACTGTTACTGTCACTACATAGTAGGAAACAAAACCGCTTTCCGCTGTGTGTCCCTATGTATGCTTAGATCTTTAAAACTACCCAACGGATTTTGATGCGGTATTTCTTAATAGATAGAGTGATTCAAGAGGAAATTTTATTTGTAGAATCACATCCAGTAGGTATATAGTAAAGAAGTGTGCGAAGCCGCGGCAAAAGCTACTTAATACTATTTTTAACCGACTTCAAAAAAGGTGGAGGTTCTCAATTCGACTGTTTTTACCCATTTCTTTAAAGTATTAGGTACTTTTATAAATTTTACTATTATGTAAGTACGAAACATTAAAACAAAAGTTGTCAGCCGTTTTGTACACAATTCCAGCCTAGGGTTGGGTCTTCACGGGCGAGTGAAGGTTGACCAAGGGCCGGGAACACTCAAGGAAATTGGGTCATTTGTCCCTTAGTTCCCACTTGTGCCCTGCAAGTGTTCACTGTATTGATTTTGTTTCCCTGTAGGTACGGTTTGGTAATGAGCACTTACCTATTAATGAAATGTACACTTGGGGGAAAATGCTTTATAGGAGTTTCGCATAAAGTATTAAGGTGCAACCTGAGAAATTAGAATTGAACAGGTTAAATCTTAAGATTACTTATTGTTTTTTCAGTAACAATTTGTGAATATTATCTACACAATTTAGCCAATATGTGTATTATGTACAAATTAAACATACATAGGTATTGCAAATATGATGATTGCGCTTAATACGAGGAGTCTTGAATAAAAAGATATCCAAAAAGATATCCGATATGTTGTCTGACATTGAACGCTCGAAAAAAAATGGTTTCGTGCGAACCAAGTGAACTGACATCACAAAAATGTTCACATTTATTATGTTGAAGATGCTTTTTAGGAAAATACACATAAAGCACAGTACATGTGTGATTCAGTGCGAAGTTGTCCGTTATAAATATTATGATACCATTAAGAGCTGTAATATTTAAAGCTGTTATATTTAAAATAACATTATGCAGCAATAGCGGATACAATTTTGAGAACAATATGAAAAATTTTCAGACATTTCTTATTCCACCTTTGATTCATGATTTACATAATTTCCATAATGAAATTACATAATTTCTAATAAACTACAACCGAAACTAAAGAAATAATTTAGCAGTCAAAATCACTGGAGCTACATAATATGACTCCGCCAGTGTTGACCATGTATCGATCGCAACCCTTGCGATATTTCTCTACGGGTGCGAACTAATACCATTAAGTTTAAGACCTGCCACCCCGAATGAGATTCTCGCCCTCTTATCAGCAACCCCCCGCATCTGCGTTCACCCCAAAACTGGGGTCTTCCCGCCTTAAAATTGGGGCCCACCCCCTGATTATTAGCTACGTCAATCTAGCCTAGATACCAATATTCATATTTATATTAATTAAAGATGCTTCGAACTTTACGATTTGATTGAAATTTGATTTTAATAATTTTGATTTCGATTGATTTTTATTTGTATTCATGAAATTTGATAGGACTCTACACTCCTTTATGTAATTAAAGTGGAAAATAAATAAGTTATTAATTTCCATAGGATTCTTAGATAACTCACAGATGCATTGCTATCCCTGAGGAATAAGTGGGAATGCTTTAAATTTCATTCTTATCAGAATACAGGAACGTTTTGCATGATCTGCTGTTAGTGCTGCTTCCGGAGTTGAGTTAAAAAGTGAATTACTAGCTTCATATTTATTAATTATTATTAAAAAACCATAAAAGACTTTAAAACTTTACAAAAAAAAAAAATATGAGTAAATAGTGACTTAAAATATCAAATTTTGAAATAAATACTAATAAATTTGCGACGTTTGCGAATCAGATAACATTATGCATTTCTTATGGCGTTTTATCAATTATCGCAAGAAAATGCTTAGGAACCATACCAAGCTAATGTCGGTTTCGGGCCTATATAATTATTATTATCTACACTATTTTACTAAAACACGTTCCTATTATTGGAATTACTAGTGTTATTAAATAAGAATATTCTTCTACCTACTATAAAACTGTACTATACTATATACTGATTTCATGACGTAATAGTATTTGACATTAAAAAGGGCAGGGAAAAGATTAAGTATATTTGGCGTTATTTTAATTTCTTGATATAAATATATCGATATGATATTAAATATACAACACATACATACATCCTAGACTCGTAGATAAATGTGCATGCACGCATGTGTGCGCACGAATGATCACAGGCGTTCTTTAGCAGAAGGGTGGGTGATAGAGCATATTAATTAAAATCTTAAGATCCCATATTTTCTTTTCATTATAAGAAATGTAGAAATGAAAATCTTTGTGGTATAATTTAATTCAATGATATTAATAGGTAGAGGTTGGTGTTATCGCTGTTATCGACTAGAGAATCGAATAAGTTATCAGACCTCAAGGATAGGTAGAGGTCTACCAATTCGCACTTGGCCAGCGCGGTAGACTAAGGCCTAAAATCCCTCTCACTGAGAGGAGACCCGTGCCCAGCAGCGGGACAATAGTGGGTTGATAGTGAATAGGAGTAAAAAGGCCGTTTGATAATTCGGTACCTATGTTTTATTTATTTGAAAAGTTTGAAATAAAATGGCTTTAAAAATACTCCCAGATTTTTGACTATTATATAGTTTAGGAACGCTTATACGCAATTATGTAACTCAACGTAATGGTCAACTATATCAGTAAAATTAAATTGCCATTTTAAAGTTCCTGAAATTCAAGCCATTTGCACGATGTAAAATATGTAACACAATATTTTAAAGTATTTTTCTGTTTGCTTGTTGAATATTTAAATAGATCGTGATGAGATTTTTGTACAATGATAATGAAATTTATCCGATATCCATCACTAATACATTTACTATCCTTAGGACTAACTTTAAATCTTATTTTAGTGTCTCTACCTTGCGTTTAAATTAAAAAAAAAACAGCTTATACAACTGTAGTAAAGCAGAAAAAGTAAGGCGGCTTAAACATTTATACTCCTAGAATCTTTAATTTAATTTTAAATAACAAGAGAATTATTTTCGCAAAAAGATTAAAATTGTAATTACTTCCTGCTGAATTGTGTTATCGCCACAAGCACCAATAAATAAACGTTCTTGAATTACAGGCACAAAGGCGAACTAACCGGTCTCACGTATCTTGTATATTATTTAGGTGTAAAATATTACCAAAAGTTGGGCGCCACTGGCGGTAGTTAAGGAGGAGTTCCGATGAAATATGTCTTAGGGGGGCAGGGTGTTTCGTGGGGGCGCAAATTAAGGACGGTGCCTTAAGCGGGCCAGGCCTTGGTCGATGAGAAACTTATTAAAGGGAGGGGGTTAGTTGATGTATCTAATATTAGTTCGGTTTTAACGAAAATGAGTTGTTTGATTGATCGATTTGTAATAAAATTCACAATAAATAGAAATACCTAACGCATTTTGAAAATAATGCCGATATCCGATGGATACATTATATGGATACTTGTCAGATATCGTAAGTTTTTTTTGTTAATATACGAAAACTTTAACTTAACTTTAACTTAATAGTAATAAACGGGAAAAACACAAACAGGATAAAAACGTGACTGGTAGGTATATAAATACTTATCCCACGGGGCAATAAATAAAAATATCTGCAGATATTATTGAACTTAAAATGAAGTACCTAACTATAGTCATTTAAAATTTTGCTTAAAAATTTAGTCTTCAATAAGTATAACGGATGGTATTCATTTTATTTATGACTCTTATCTATCCACCCATCTAAAAAAATGTGCTTGTTCAAGTAATATAACTCTAATTTATCTACCCTATTTTATAAAAATATGCTTGTTAAAGTAAAAGTAACTGAAAAACCTAATAGCAATAAGCAAACATGTTTAGTTTCCGTAGTCCTCTCCGTTTATTTCTTGTTAAAGTGCACTTCTGCGATAATTAGTTTTATGTTGCAGGTACACTTGAAATTTAGCCAGAGTATGTATTGTCTGTACTTAAAGTAATCTTAAATAATACCGTAGATAGCTTTATGATTTGTATTGCCATCAGTAGCTAATATCAATGTTTGTTTGCTGTTTTCTTTGTGTTTATGTGTGCGTGTGTGGGTTTATTGTTTTGGGTCTTGGGTAGGTAGATTTTTGTTTTGATTCTGGGTGTTTGTGTATTCATCTAAGTGCCCATGGTATCCACGACACAGTAGAAAATCTTATTGTGGGGCTGTGAGCGAAGAGAGCGTTTTATGATTTTAATTTTTTTTTAAAGTTCTGACGTAGAGCATGGTGTACAGTTGACTTGCGATGGCTAAGACGAAAACAAAACATGGCCTCTGGTTATGGTAAGTTTTGTGTAACTTGTGTATTTGTAGTTGTTATGTAATATGATTCTGCTATGTACATACCTACCTACCTTATGCGATCGACACGTTTTGTTAACTTAAATCAGTCCAGTTTCTATTCTTTTCTTTAAAAAAAATGTACGGAAGTCTAATTTTATCTTTTATAGTTACACCCTACATATATGTTACTTCATAGACGAGGTTATGAAGAAATTAATGAAGATCTATTTTCTAATTTTCTTACATGTTATTATTTCAAAACAATCTATTATTTTCCATCATATGAAAGAAAAAGATTTAAAGGGTAATAATAAAAAAAAAATATTTTATCGTATCCTATTTTGATGCAGTATTTTTAGACCATTACAACATGAGCTAAGCTTTCGGTGTCGGGTGACTAAAGCCAGGCAGTTGAGTCGTTAGCGGCTAGCAATTTGTCGCGAACTTCTCCGCATCTACTGCCCGTCGGACTACTATTTATTTATCAAAATTAAAAACACTTATTTAACTTAAGAATCTTACTTAAGAAAACGGTTACTTAAGGAATGTATCTTTTTAATTAGTCATATTTAAGAAGTGCTATTTTCGAAAGCTAACAGCAACATGAGCTAAGCTTCCGGTGTCGGGCGGCTAAAGCCAGGCAGTTAGCCGAGTCGTTAGCGGCTAGCAATTTGTCGCGAACTTCTCCGCATCTACTGCCCGTCGGACTACTGTTTATTTATTGAAAAGATAAACAGCGTTATCTTATTTATTTAAGCGCTTAATTATTTTTATTACTCTACACACATTGCCTTAAGGAGTCGCTCATTGAATGTTTTTTTAGCTCCTGGACTAGTCTTTGCTTATGGCTTCGGTCGCGTTAACGTGTGCATGTACATTCACATTTATAATTAAGTTTGTATGCTTCGGATGTATTGCAAATGCAATTCATTACTATCAAGAGACCGTGTTGAAGGTATAAAAGTTATTTTCTATTTCTCATGAGTACCTAGAATATTTTTTCGGGATGAAAGGTACTCTATGTCCTTTTGTGGACCCTTGGCAATGTGTGTGCAAAATTTTGTAACGATCGGTTGAGTAGTAGCGTGAGGGTGTTACAATCAAACAAACGGACATTCGCATTTTTAAGCATGAGTTGTGTCGCGTGTCAGTCTAGTATGATAAGCGCATTATCACGTTGATTCAAACTATTTTATAATGACTTATTATAAGCATGTGAACTTTAAAATATTATTATTGACACATTCTAAAACTGGTTTATTCAGAGCAAAACAACGTAAGTTATGGGTCTAGTGGAACTAAAACTATAACATTTAGCGCAAGAGTTCCTAATATACTATAGAGGAGTTATTAAGATTCTTTCTAAGCAAAGTATTCAGAGTTGATATACTTATAAAACTATTATTTTTAAACGCTTTCCACACTCATAGTCCCACAGTAGGATAGACGTATACACAAACGCCCAGACCCAGAAATCTAAATTCGTTATTCAGATATCTGTCTGGCCTGGAATCGAACTCTGGACCCATTGCGTGCTGGACCGATATGGTAGCCGTTTCACCACGCGGATTGTCAAAATAATATTATATAACATTAAAGACAACATTTAAAAAATATACCAATTCCACGCAACTGCAAAAAATCGCTTAACATTTAAAAGCTACCTCATTTTCCGTACAACTTATTTTAGTAAAAACGTATTTACCCTCGTAATAAATTTAAAATATCTCGTAAATACAGTGAAAAGCGGCGGGATGGCTGATTTTTAACGGGAATCAACAAGTTGTTAATATAAATTAAACTATAGGAAAAGTGTGGAGAGCGAAATAAAACGTGTAGGTTTTTAAATAAAATTGTGGTTAATGGTTTAATGCGTGCAGTCCACCTGTCGGAAAGTAATTATCGCGGGTTCTGGTCAACCGAGGTACTGTTTTTTAAACCAATAATACACTCATTGTGCTATAGATACGTATTAACCTACTCACACATAACACTATGAACATTGTTTCCACTAAAAACAAAGAATCTAGTTGTTCGTCGTGACGAAGTGTTTCTAGAAAGGTTCTAGAACGTGTTCTAGAACCTTTCTAGAAACACTTTTTACATTGACTGGGAGTCGAACTTAGAATCTTTGACATGTTCACTGTTGTCACGATATAAGTAGGAACTCGTACCTTGTGCGCCTTCCCTTCAGATAAATAAAATAGTTAGATTAGTCACTGCCTTGTATTTGAGTGAAGCCACCAAACAGCGCTTATTTTATATATTTACACGCACACTCTTACAAAAAAACTAGCATAGTTTTATGCCAGTACCTTTAGTTCATTTACGCACACATAAGCACTTTTGTAATCCGACCATTAAAATGTGGCTTCATTTGTTTGTTAGGAATGATAAATCAACCTACTTTATTTATCTGAGGCCTTCCCACAAAAAATCTAAAATTTGTTATGGATTTGACGTAGAAAATAATGCTACAATCCAACTAGTGGTAGGTAAGTGGTGAATGCCGACATTTATACACCTTAACAAATTTAGAGTCCCACCGGAACGGTTGTTGTCTTTTAGTGAGTAACTTAATTTACTATGTATAAGAACATTTCTGCTAGAATCATCGAGATATGTACTGAACATATATCTCAATGGCTAGAATAGAGATTCTTCTTTGAACGGTATGCCCAAGTGCAATGCACATATCGTTCAACAGAAAGAGTGTTGGACAGTTGTTATGGCGAAAACAGAAGTGCGATCATCATAGGTGGTATCATCACAATCTGACATAGGTACTTATTACTACATAGTATAACAAAGTCGCTTTCTCTGTCCCTATATATGCTTAAATCTTTAAAAATACGCAACGGATTTTGATGCGGTTTTTTTAATAGATAGAGGGATTGAAGAGGAAGGCTTATATGTAATTTAACGCGTGCGAAGCCGCAGGCACATTCCTATTCCTAAAATAACGAAATCTTATTCTACAAAAGAAATATTCATAGTTTAGAAAAAACCCGACTGTATATATCCCTATTTTCATACCAGCTAACATTACCCATACGTAGAAGATCCAACCTCACGTAGGTATGTAATTTGCGAAAACCTTTGCACATTTACGTAATCGAAGCTTAAACTTGCCGCCTATTTATAAGCAAGCGAAACTAAAGGTGGGAGCCCGAAATGTTTACCAAGCATTTGCTTAATAACAGAAACTTCGGGGCGTGGGTTGAATTCTCCTAATACCTGTTGTTACACACTTGGAGCTGTGTGCGTAGTTTGGCAGTGTGTGGGTGCGTTGAGGGTTGCCATGGTAACGTATCTTTAAGATCTCCCCCTACCCGTCTCAGTTTTCTCCTTTCTCCTTCGCGCGCGTTTCTTGCAGGGAGGCGTGGATGTACGGTTTGCAAATAAATTATCATTATAACGGATTTTGTAAGGATTTTGAGATGTCTAATTTTATAAAAAAATATTCAAGTATATAACATATATTTTATTAGCTGCATCACTAACTACATTTAATGTATTACGTTAAACATACTAAATCTATTATATTAAACGCGAAATTAATTGCATTTCCTACAGTAAATTGTGAATCACAACTCTGTTCTTTACTGTGACTGGGGCATGACGTATAAGTCTCTATTAATAAAAGTACTATGTTAAAATCAGTGTAATGTATCCGTTTATCACATAAGACTGTTTCGCTTAAAGTTAATCAGTGTTAACTATTTATTTATATATTTCAATTACTTTAATTCTAAACTATTTCAAGGTTAGCACAAAACAAAAAAAACCCTAATCTATTTTCCGGACGCTATCCTGTAGGTCAAACACTAATGGATCGGCCCACCTAGCGATCCTACTATCCATAAAATTGCTTAAAAATATAAATATAAATGTAGTTAGTAACGTTCAAATCAATGTAATGTTAATTTTTGCCGACCTCCGTGACGGAGCGGTCATAGTACAGGTCTAGCGCGCAGTATTCCCGGGTACGATCCCAGGCCTAATAGATATCTGTGACTAATTTAGATTGCTGTACTGGGTCTGGGTGTTTGTGTCGTCTTTGTGTGTCCGTGGCACCCACGACACAATCGAAAATCGTACTATAGGTCTATGGCTGTACGTCTTTTTTACATTATATAATTTTTAATTGAAACATAATTTTATGACCTCAATTACTTTAATTCAAAACTATTTCAAGGTAAACAAAGAAAAATCCCCTAATCTATTTTCCGGACGCTATCCTGTGGGTCAAGCGGGGGCACTAATGGAGCGGCCCCGCCCAGCGATCCCACAAGCCATAAAATTGTAAATTTGTGATGAGACGGCTGGCCTGCGCGACGTTTATCGATTTATTGATAGTTTTACTACAACCCTTCATAGGTACTATGGGTGATAGCTTAGTAGATGTAACACATCAGTACAATTACAAGAAAAAAGCGTTCCAGCTTTTTAAAAATTGTAGTAACAAACGAGCATGTAATCGAGCTATGAAATGTACCTCAAGGTACTATCTATCTATCTATCCGTACAGGACAGTGTTGCGAGAAAGAGATGATTATGTCAAGTTAGTAGGCATCTATATCTTTTCATCAAAAAGAAAGACTTGACGCGAGTATTACCTGAGTATGGCGATAGTACCTCTCGTTAGAGTACTTCAGTTGTACCATCTATTAAAGTTATACTAAATTAGGTAGTCACTTTGTTTTACGGATAGTACCGCATTTGTAGGACTCTAATATTACTTGAATTGATTATTTATTTTTGTGTATGGAAGGCGGTTGCCATTCACAATTAGATCGATTTGATCGATCGAAACGATACTTATAATATGAGATCTCTTTTAACTCATTTCTAGATTAAAAGGAATCTGATTGACATGGCTATTACGCAGATTGTTAAATTCAATCAACACAGAAGTTATTTTTAGTAATGAATAAGTGATTATTAGGTATGATGATACATTTTAAAAGGATAAGTTAGTAGCTATAAATTTTATGAAAAAGTTGATGCACTGGTCCTATCACATATGCAAGTTTAATATAATAGTGTCAGAAAAACCACCGTTCAAAAAAGGAACAATACGAGAAACAAAAACACATCTCAAACTGGATTGTATAAGAAATATGTCTTACTAACCCTTTATCTGCGTCTTCATTTTAGCTTCACACTACAACACTGTACCGGTCGCTTCGACCAGTCACCACAACATCGACGTATCGACTAAAGTTCTAAAAACGTTAAAAATACAGCAAAGATTTCATAAATATTGATAAGTGTCCAGTTAGAGTCTGGTCAAGGAGTTATGTTAATGGGCAATACTATTGTAATGGATCCGGTTTTTGGACAGCGAATTAAGGGTGCGGAGTATGTGACAACAGTATATTTACCATTTTAATACCAATTACAACACTTTAACACGTTGTAATAACGGCTAAAATTGTGTATACTTTCGTTTTGTCGGTGTAAACATAAGTTTGTTATAAGGAAAGGTGTGTGCATATAAAATAAGACCGATATTGCAGCATCCCCTTGTTGGATTATTCTAAATCTGAACTCTTGGTCCTTTTGACCCATGGTCATTTTATGTTCGAGGCCAGTGTCGTGGGATTGTCGCCGAGATGGGATTCTGTGGGAACCTAATTTATTTGTAAGGATAACGGATCTTTTTGAAATATTTTAGGTAATACTCCTTAGCTGTTCAGCTGACAAAACGTAGATCTTTTTCATCTTGGGTTGAGAGTTCATTTAGATATTTGAAAATTGAATTGATTAGATAAAATTTAAGTCTGTAACATTAGTCATAACTGATTGGGTTAGTAGTGGCAGAAAATATCTTTTTTGCATAACAGGGTCCAATTACAAAATGGTGATCTTGCCTAAAAAAAACAGAGCCTTATGTTATAATCGTGTAGGTATCTCATACGACACAGGAAACATTTATGTATAGTTACGTAATATTTTAACGTTTAGGTTATATTTTAAGTGTAGTAGCTAAATCCAACATGTTCATGATATATGTGGCTCGGTAAGTGAAATACCCTCGGCCACTCCTACCTCTGTTGGGTTCATTTCCTGTCGCAAATCGTCTTCCACCCGCGCCGCCGACGCTCTCCCAAATGTCTTTAAATTGCGACGCTAATATGTTACAGTCAATATTATTTGTGTTTGGTAGACAGAAGTGGATATTTTCGATTTAGTTCTAAGCTTTTGGACTAAAACTCCGCAACGTAATGTTGTCTCGGAGTAAGCACTGTTGAGCAATAAGAATGTTTTTGGATTTAAAAATTGTGTTATATATTTTTTGGGTATAATAACTTTAAAAATTATGTAATATTCAGTTAGAAAATTCGCCGCACGATACAGCTTTTGTGTTCTTAGTTACAAAGATATTTGATCTTTACGGTAAAACTCTATATTTTCGGATCAAGAACT
>DWPV01002728.1:0-16575 GCA_018251915.1 Urbanus proteus proteus
TTGAAACTAGCCGCATCCAATGCCGTTTGAATCATTTCAATCGGTTCAGGCATCGCGGAGTAATCGATGAACATACACAAAAAAAAAAAAAAATACATACATCCGAATACAGTACCTCCTCCTTTTCGAAGTCGGTAAAAAATATTCCGTTTCATATTCGTTTCTTTCCACATAACATAGTACGATGAATATGTAAGAAAGAATCTAAATTCACAATTTCCATATTTACCTGTCAGTGACTTCAACATTGAAACTTCTATGTATGATCTCTGTACGTTAGAAATCAAGTACATGGACGATCCAGCTGTTCTCGTTTTTTTTTATTGTGGTACATCAGGTTTTTTTGGAAATAAAACCTAGCAAAATCGATTTCAAGAAAATATACAAAAATTGCTCTCTTTAAAAGAAGAAGAAAAAAAGATCGCGTTTAAAAGTATAAGATAGATAGGAAACTTAACCGGCATATCCTACAATTAATTTTACAAGAAAGAGACAACCCTTAAACAAATGCAAATCGCGTAAGTGACACCGGTGGACACTGGAGTTCCTATTAACACGGCGCAGCTAATCTTCATCGGACGGTGTTGCCAGCCTAATGGATCACCCCGCGAACGGGGAGCGAGCCCAATTAGGTGTGGCGATTGCGAACTGCCCCAGTTGGCCTGATTTAATATTACTGCTACTGCCACTATTAATCTCTCATCGGTGTATCTTGTACGCTGACGATGTGTAGGAAAGTCGAACTATTTAATGCATGGTCAATAAATTGTTTTTATGTTAAAGATTAACTTTCTAAGTACTCAATTGTATATTCTGAAGCGAGGAATATAACGAAGAGGAGAAAGGCATACCTTGGATCCCATTTCGACACATTCATAACCGTAGCCCTTAACATACTTTATCGCGGCTATCCCATTGACCTTTATCTATTTAAAGCCTGCGTGCGTGGGGTCCATAACTCTTTGGATAATCCGCAACATACCGACGCCGCGTGGGCGTCCCGGCTAACTGTTCCTCGTCCATTAACCGAGGGTAACAGGCCGTGATAGGGACGATAAATAAAAACTCTCTTTTAATTTAAATAAAATTCATATTTTCGACTTAACTCATTTACAGTAATAATCCTCCCAAAAACTCGAATCTCACGTGATAATAAGGCATTGATCATGATCCGGCTCCAAGGACCAGAAATAATGTAAGTAATGTAACCAAATCCTCTATACTGAGAACTAACCGTAAATCGAAAATCTATGCTCAGTCGCTCCAACCGGGCTGCGTTCCCAACATTTAGCTGAGATACCACTATCCTCCCCATAAATATCCCATAAGCGTCGTAGCAAACTGTTCGCTACCCCGTAACCAATCTGTAATGTGGCAACTACAACGGTGGCCACACAAAGAGGAGCCGTCCTCTCTAAGACTCACACCTTGAATGTGCTTCGATCGGGGACAGATGGGAGGTCCCTGAACACTGGCTATAACTAGTCAGGATTCGTTAGAGGTGCAAGGCTAATTGTTTTGTGCACTGAATCAAGATTTATAACGTAACGCAAAGTGATACCCTCCTTACTCAAGAACATTAGAGTCTCGTATCTCTCTTTAACTTAAGCGCGTTTATGTTTACATGTAATGAAATTTTCCTTATAATATCCGCTCGAGTAACAGTTAACAAATGTTTTCAAAAACATTTTAAGTTCTATCAATAGTTAATAAAAAATCATTAGTTCTCGTGTATCGAGTGATTGACAAATTATTATTCCAGATCCTAACATTGTATACGTTTGCTGACTAAGCGCTGTAGCTTCTTATCGGAGCATCATCACTTTGTTTAATAACGAAACAATTATTAAAAATAATAAAATTTAATAGTAAAGTCAACAAAACACTCTTTGTAAAGGTTTTTCTACTTTGCAATTATCGCAACCTACTTTGCCTAAAACTAACAGTACTTGAGTATAACCCTTCGATGTTAATGATCAAGCTTTGTCGTCCTCAAATGGGAATACGACTGCTAGGAATTTACCTCATCCTCAATTCCATTGAATGGCTATCGGAGTCCCGCTACACCGAAATTATGTGCTTTGATCGCATGGGAACCATTGCATAATCCTGTCGCTGGAGTTATTATATCCAGATCTTCAGTATACACGATGCAATCAGCTCCGTTGTATCCATTTCTCGTTTTTCATCACTCCTTAAATTCGGTCTTTATATTCACGAGCAATGTACACAGATACAAGGGATCGTTGAAGAGAATGTCTCTCACCTGACAACGAAACACGCCCAGCACTGCCCGACGTCAAATTAGACCATTTCGGGAGACGAAAGTCTCGTAATAAATCTCGTTGTCTTTGTCACTGTCGCATTGTTCGCGCCGTGATTAATAAAATTCGATATACGCGTATTGTAAAATCGAACGAGCTGGTTCCATTCATTGATTTTAATTGGTTTTATTGTTAACATTTTACGTGAAAGTTTTCACTTTTTCGCTCAACGTCTGTTTGGCTTGGGGCTTTCACCTCTTGGTGGTGCAGTCCCGTTGCAACGATACCGCCGGGCGTAGGATCTATTTTACAAACGGTCCCCTGTACGCGACTGGGCGGTGCTCGTCAGCCGCTGTGATGACTGTGCCGATTCGGTGCAAGGGACAAGCGGACTGGGAGATTGAATTTAATTAATTCATTGCATTGCAATAATCGAATGTCACTTGTTTTGACGTTTTCATTAACGATAATGTTATTATAAGTATAATAAGCAAGCTTCAATGAGTTGTTAAGAGGCTTTGGTTGACAGCGATCATGTTACACACACACGTATTCATATATAACACACACACAAACAAGTACATCCTTGTCAATAAAATAAGTAATGTTAAGTGGTTAATATTTATACTGTTGTAATTATATTTTATTTCTAACAAAAATATCTTCTATGTCTTTTACACGTCCTATAGGTCCAATTTGAACTAAAATCAATTCTACCAAGAATTGATTTTTTCACAAAAATGGATCAATAACCTTTCAAGGCTTTGGTCTACCCCACCGAAGGATGCATTGGTCATGGTCCCGCGTCTGTGATTGCGATGCGCTAACCGTAACTGTAACCGTACATACCGCTAGAATGAGCTATGACTTCTCGTAATTACAAATGTTAATTTACAAATTGCGGCGATTAGTTCGAGAGGAACGGGGCACAAGTTCATTAGGCCTCAAGGTCAATGTAAATTACAGATTCAAACTGCGTTGGAAAGTTTCAAGGTTAGGCGATATTCGACTTCATGAATTCGATTGACATTCTAAAGATTGAGGAAATTTGGACATTACAAAAGTATTTCTTTCCTCGTCAGGTACACTTTTAAAATCGACCTTTGATATGAAACAAAATTACAAAACATATGAGTATTTCAAAGTGGCGTGATGTGTTAGAGTTTCTATTAGTGTCCTGATACGGCATCAACTGCGTACTATTTACCATCATGGAATGCAGACCCATTTGACTCATATTAAAAAAGACATTTTTAACCTTACACTCCTATCGCACCAGCAAACGGTAGATACGCAGATAAAAGTCCCGATAAACGAAACCGAGCGTAATAGCATTCCTAATGAGTTGAAAAGTAATTGCGAGCGTCAGAGTGAGCTATTAAAACTAAGCGATCTGGACATAATAAACTATATTTTGCCGTATAAGCGCGACACTGAGATACTGGGCAGGATATGGGCCCACTAAATCATGTAGACTGGGAGCTATTTCAGTAAATGCTCACATTCGTCTATTTCTTGCCGCCTGCAGAGGGGAACGTTGTCAGCTTACCACCGAATACACTTAGCCAGTAATCTCCTCTTAACATTCGTTAATGACCCTTGAGTGATATTAATTTCATTCCACTTAAGTACTTCTGGAGATTTAGTTCTTTCAAACACTTTATAATTCTTGTACAGATTCTTCAAGTTTAAAGGAATGTGGACAGATTTTTTCGGCTGTGTTTTTTAAAAAAGCTTAGTCTGTTTTAGTGGAATATGGTATCTTCTTTATCTATGGAATCTTATGAAATCTACTAATTTATCTGTTGACAATAATTGGAAGATTTCATATTCCAGACAATTACAGAACATTACTTATCGTTAAACATTATCAAAAGTCTTGCTGTCTCATATCTATGTAAATTTGTAAACACGCCTTTTTTTCGTAATTCGATGTTTGCCCCCTAAGCCTAACTTATCTATCTTCAATTTAAAAGGTATAACTTTCTATCGTTATTCGACTGTGTCACAAAATCCTAACCGAGTTCCCTCTTCCAGCCGGACACGGTCCCCCAAGCCAGCGTGGACATGACGACGGTGCTGGAGGTGAGCGACGCGGACTCGGTGACGGGGCACGCGCACAGCCTGGCCATCACCACGCCGGACCGCGTCACGTTCGTCAAGGGCACCTGCCGCGAGGAGACCAGGTGGTGGGCTGACGTGCTGAGCGTCTACCCGAGGAGTAAGGTGAGGACCTGATTAATTTATTAAACTCAATTCAAGTTGTATTGATATGTTGGCATACTGGTCTACGTCGTAAGCTAGACTTGTTTCAAGCATATGGCTTTGGCGTACAAAAACAAAATGTCGAAATAATTTATAATTAATTATTAATACAATCACGCCTTAGAAAGTATTATTCCGTAAAACCATAATCAATGGGTATTAACGAAACTGCGCCGATAAAAGAAAATGAAAGTCATGAGGAAAATATGCATTCCAAAATTCAATTCAGCCCTAAATAACGATTCCCTGAAGCCAAATTACAGAGACGATGAAGAACTCCGTGCAATTTATTATGCACGCGAGTGTAGTAACGGCCGTCTTATAATTCTATACATTGGCCAAATTAAAATAAAGCACCGGCAAGCACGAAGCCGCAATCGCTTCCACATTGTGATGTGGCTCGTCGGACCACAACTTGCGCACGCGCCGCTCTCGCTGCAGGAAGTCGCGCGGCTCATTAACCGTCACTCGACGGACGTTTAGATACATAAACACTATATTTCGGCGCGACTCTCGAACGACTTCTCGGTAATGAGGACATACGGATGCGTGGAGATTATTGGTCGATAAATCGACCGAGGTGCTCATGAGTCAATAATTATGCGAATGGTAATGGTCGCGGATCGAGCGTGTTTCATTGGCGGGGAACGATAAGACCGTACGGCGATAATGCTGTACTTCCGGCGGTGGGTAATGGAAGCCTCCAATCCGGTAGTCGATAACTACACAACGCGGGGTCTTTGAGCGGTGCACAGTGATTGCACACCTGGCGCTGGTGTTGAGATTATGGCGACGTTAATTGGAACCAATCTAAATGAAAGCACATTTAACGTAAATTGTATTGACGCACCTATAATTTAATCAATGGCATTCTAGCGACTTCGCAGTTTCATTCTACATTCCGAATCGTTCGAAACTGGTAGTTGTGTGAGATGTGTTCGTGATAATAATCGCATTGAATATCAAACTACTCATTGAATATTTGTATGCATATTAGCTCTTTTGCGTCATATGTTTTTTTTTTCAAAACTTATTAAATTACCTGTTCAATGTAAATACTGGACTATTTCCTTAAAAACACACCTTTTAGAGCTTCCCAAACTTAGAACTTCTCAATGTAATTTCAAACCTCAGAATTAAAGATCCAACATCCAATCAAAACACACCAAATTTGTAAATCCACAAATTGTATCAACCTTACCTACTGCTCAGTTCCGGCCTAGATACAGCTGACTTGCATCTAAACTTGTAAGATGGGAGATTATAGAGTCACTGTGATCTTTCCCCATTTGTTTGGGAGCAGCAGGAAATGCCTCGGGGGAAATCGAGGACAGCACTTGAGATATCGATAGCTACACTTGATTCATGCCCTGACGGCCCGACTCTAATTCAGTAATACTTAAAACTAATGGTTCGCAGAACCAGCCGCGCCTCCTTATTTGTGATGTTGACTTTATATGGCAATAATTCAGACGCTATCGCGATATTAAGATATTAAATTACTAGCGGCAAGCCCCTCAATCGGCTTCTTAATTATCGATAGATTAATACCGCCTTATCGAGGTAATTAAATGCAATGTTTGTTTTTCCTACGCGATGCAAGTTTTAAGCGTTTTTTGACCTTTAGTGACACAAAACATTAAAGGATAAACATGAATTATTAAACGTTAAACTAATACAAATATTTTTGGCCTTTTTTAACAATATCTGTTAAATATATTGTGAATTAACATAAGATTTGCTCTGTTTAATATAATGCAATTCTTAGAGTAATATGAAGTTTTTATTATATTCTCGTTGTGATTTTATGTAACTGTTGTGTTCACAGTTAACTGTGATTGCAAGACACGTCTATTACTTTTTATAAAACTGTACGTAATCCGAGCCACAATACACAAAGTAGATAACTAACAAAACCTAAAAACAAAAATATATATTGAAGTAAAAATGTAAAATTGTTAAACAAGTTAACCTATCGTGCTGAACGGAAGTTTTCTTACGAACCAAATATTGACTCAATCAACAATGACTGTAGCCTATAAATAAACTGACGACATGCCCTCATCTTGTAATTAATACTTGCACCTGCCTCAATTATGCATCGAACAGGATGGTGGGGCTAGTTTTTGCCAAGGGGATCCAGATGTAACACAATGCTGTAATAGAGCTCTCTAGGAACAATGCGCCGTGACGACACGCATCCGACTGGTTCCCCGCCCTTGGCTCCAATTGTTCGGTACTTACGTACATACTGCAGTTACGAGGGCTTGGCCGAAGAATTTCGAAGCTTAACTAGATAAACAAACAGATTAGCCGCATATTTTGAAATTAGACGATCTTGATACGTTCACTGATTCGGATCTATTCGAAATTCCTGATGCAGATTCCATTAGATCAACACCAAAACAGCAACAGGTTCTCTCGTAAAATGTAGATTAAATCCGCCAACAGCTTTGTCAAAACAAAATCCCACTCGATCGAGATTACGATTGGACTTGACAGGCTATTCAGGAAAGGCCGAACCAGTATGCCCATATCCGGCATGGCAATGGTCTGATTAAACAGTGCCACCGTTTTACCATCGGTTTAGTAGTTATTCATGACCCGTACTCGCCGGATTCGAGGTCAGGGTAATTTTTCAATTGTTCGTAATCGTCGGTCGATCGGTTCCAGTGAATTTGGCCTGTCAGAGTGCGCGGCCCAGTTTGCGGCGCAAATGGCCCGACGCAATTAGCTCAGGATCGTGTTACTGCGGCCGCGGCTCTGACTCACATGACTTAGATCCTTGGACCTCTTAGATTTCATTTTAAAATAGATCTGATAGTTTATTATTACGCTCAAAAGGACGTTCATTTATAATAATATAACCAAGACTCGATTCCATTGCAACGATTACATTTGATGATGATAATACACAAACGGTTTTAAACCTCTTAATTGCCCGAATTACAAACGAATAATATATTGAATGAGACAAAAAACGAGAATCCAATCATGAATATGATCGTATCCCATACATTATCGAAGCGAGTGATACATTATTATGCTACAATTCATAACCGTCTATGCCTCGCAATTCCTCGTTCGTATCGGCCACTTAATCTATATTCATGCAAAGACATTGAACTGGAGTGGTGGTCGGTAAAAAGCCACCACACTCGACAGTGGTGCCGTACGTCAGAGCGAGTGCCGCCGTGTTATCGATGGATCTCGCTTTTTTCCGCATCTCGCCTTCCGCAGATAACAGCACATGACAGCCACATGAGTAAGCACCAGAGAGAGTGCAGATATTGAACTACATACAACTTAATATATCGCCTCATGTAGATTTACCGCAGTGCGTAATAGTTGATTCGTATGCGCTTGGAATGCCAAAGATATAGTTGTTAATTGACAGTACGGATTGCAGTATGTTGATATAAAAGCAAATAATTAATTTGTTTGAACCACTTTCTCGAGTTAATACAGTGATATCTACGGTAGCAGCTAACACCTGTTAATCTGAACATGAACATGAACAGTATGAAGCAAAGTCGCTTTCCGTTGTCTGGCCCTTAGATCATTGGCTTAGATCTTCGATCAATTGTTGATCGAAGGCTTAGATCTTTAAAACTACGCAATGGATATTGGTGGTTTATAAGTTATTTAACGCAAGTGGAGCCGTGGGCCAAAACTAGTACTTAGACAAATCTACCAAACAGAAACAGAAATAATTAACACCAAAACAAAAACTATAGGAAATAGGAAAATGTAAGTAATTATATTTTATACTCCAAAAGTCACAACTTTGTTTAAATATAAGTGTACAATACCATCCAAAAGCCTTTTAAAGAGGCATAATCGCTTGAACAAAGACATACGTGACATTTTAAAGTTGCAACCGGTACGCGCAATGCGTTTTTGTTATATCTGATGATCTAAAGTTCCGTTGTAACCGCTGACGTTCCGTTTTCAATATCCCATACCATTGTTTTTCTTGTAAATAATACGCATAAAGAGTTCATTTGACATAATCTCCCAAAAGAGATAAGAATTTTGGAGTCCAATCTAGTCTCTTTATTGTTTTCATTAAAAAAAACATAAGACATTAACGTATTACTGGTGTATGGTCACCAAAAAATAATCATAAATTAACTTATAATTTTATTGCTCGGGAACACTATTATTGACCAGGTTTACTGACCACCGGTAGAATACAAGGAATTACTGTTGAATCAAAAGGGCACAGGAAAAATCTGAGTACCATGCTAGTGGTCGTGGACCTTCACAGACTTATGGAAACAGTTACTCTACTTCCACATACAACCATTTATGTCAATAAGTCCAGCCGTTCTTCGTAACATTTTAGATGATTTCTTTAGTCAGAAGTCTTAATTAGAAATCACCATAAAAGTGCCGTGTACACTAAGTACGTGAGCAATGTTGTCTTCTAATATCCTATTACGTATCGTCGATTGAGATCGCAAACCAGAACCGGTGGCAATTAAGCATGTTTTTTGCGATCACGCGGAAACAGAACGCATTCGCATCGGAAGCCGTAATCGGACATTGATGGACTGAGAGGTGCTTTACACATTTTCGGTCGATTTGTCGCGCGCGGTAATCATGATAGAGAGCCGAGTCACAATTATAACGACACTCTATGTTGTGGTTATATATATACTGAAAGACCCTAGCCCCAAAGTTACAAACCTAAGTAGATACACACTACACCTAAGTAGAACAAACATCAATTTTCAAAATTTTAAGGGATTAGAAATACATAGAACATTTAATTATAGTTTTCACTGTAACTTCATAGTTTCTATAATTCTCCTCTAAATCCGTCTCCGACTGCAATTTTATTAACTTCTGCGCTCCTAAAGTAGCATTATTTTATGTCAGTTTTATTGTCTTTCTCGCCTCGGCACTCACTACATTGTTCTGTTTTAATCTCTTCATTATATCATACAGGTATGCATGTAGCGATTCTTGCGGGTTAACTTGTTCAATTGCCTGTCTTGTCTCATAATATGAAATTCTATGATCCTGTTACACCGGATACGTGTCTAACTACCCTCCCCTCAGAAACTCAATAGAAATGCGACCAATTAACGCCGACCACCGAACAGAGTGGTGGAACGCGATTAAATCTATAGCGAGAATTAATGAAGGCGATTATCTTATAGCTACTGTTATACATCAATGTCTATCCCGTTAATTAGATGTTGGAAGCTGTGTGGCTAAACATGGTTCTGGGTGCGGCTCCGGATCAGCTATGGGTCAATAAACAAGTGAGCAGCTGACTGTCACCTTATCGTGAATCTGCGAGTCTGATAAAAAGTCAATGTCAGTCTTAGCGGTGGTCGGAACATCCAGTGTCTAACAGTAATTTGACTGATGTTTTCAATCACCATGATTTGTAGTTTCGTGGTCATTGTATGCTTTGCCCTCTTTCCAATCCTGTTTTTTAAACCCATGTATGTATTCATGAGGTCATATACAATCACATCAGCTAAGCATCCTATTGTAAGTAGACACATAGATATAGCGAGATTCTATTAAAATTTTTATGAGCGCTTTTTTACCGATGACTCAGATTAGATTGAAGAGCTATTCATAGTGAGAACATAAAAATAATTGGTCAAAACATAAAACAATTCGGCATCGGTGCGCCGGCGCCGTCCCGTTAACGCGGAGATAGATTCGATTGCGCCCGCGCAGTTAAATTAGGGTTGTCAGAAATGTATGAAAATTGCGTAACATGAGGTAAAAATAAAATAAGGGTAAAGGTAAAACGTAGAGTATTTTATGGAAATTGAAATTTTATCCAAGTTTAACTTAAATTAAGCTAATTTATATTTCAGTTATATTGTATCCTCTTAATACTTTTTTGGACCTTCAGGTTGAAGAAGATATAGAAATATTGTGGTAAACGTTTAGTAGATAATTACATATAAGAGACTTTGGAAATTCAGTTCAGTTCAGGTCTATTTCGGTAGGTACATATAAGACATATAAAAACTTTACAATGTTTACGTGTTTTACTATTTCAGTAGGAGTCAATTTTTACGTCTCTCGTGCATATGAGCTCGTTGGCAACCCTAATCCTCGGGTCGCTGAACTGATTGATACCTTTCTAGATCACTGCACCGCCTTTTTACATGTATTCTTCCTGTTTATTATGCTTGGGACCTTTGTTTTGAATGACGCTGGTTTTTTGCTAAATATGCTCAATACAATGATACAGTTTGATCCAACTGCCAAAAACGTTTTTGCATTGTACCGTAACAACCAAGATTATGTTTATCTTTTACTTAGTTACTTAACAGGTTTGACTGATAAGTATGCTTTTGGAAAGACATTTGATTACGGAAAGCTTAATAGATACAGAAACGGTTCCATTGCGTGATATAGCACAAAAAACGACAAATCGGCGAGATTATGAGATTAACAATAAAATTACCATAAAAATCTATTAAGCCGTTAGTTAATTAATAATTAACATACATTTAGGCTTTTACGGAAATCGGTTTCAATAAAAATGTCTAAGTTATAAACAATATTTCCTGTATCGATATACCGAATGGCATTGTTAGGAATGTTGATCAAAAACGTAACATCCTGTTATGTTTGAAAACAGGGCGGCTACTACCTCCCGAACGAGATATTTATTATCTCAATGAATACACAATTTATGATCTTTCACTTTATTATTACATTAAGAATTATTGAAAGTACCTATATGTTGGAATAAAATATCAGCCTGACTGGATCATGAAAAAACAATATATGATATGTTGTACCTACCTACTATATTTATATCTAAACTGTATTCGTATTAAGATCAATACGCTTTCTTTACTGTCTTTACCGCTTTGTTATCTTTTCCTATAATTGGCTATTATTTGCCCATCCTGCTAGAGTTGAGACCACGCATATTTTTGTAATTTTAAACCAATTAATTAAAATTATGGGAACAAGCGCTAAGGGCACGAAGTTAAAATATTGATTCAACGAAAACTTGTCAAAATACAATCTTCCTTTGTTTTTCCTTGTCATTTTCAAACACTTATAACAAAACATTACGAAAGCAACTCAACACTTACATATATCGATTCTAAAAATCCAAGTAATAATTTTGAATAATCTTAGCGAACGAGTTGTGGGTAGTCGACAGTCGTACATCCGACAGCCCGGAGCAATTTGTCGAGAGCATCAATTAATCCATTAGGGCCGTATCGACAAATATCGAGCCGGCGAGCTATGTGCTTTCGAACAATTAAACGCGTAGGTTTCTAATGCTGTTTTCTATTCGCGACTCCTCCCGTTAAACTGGACCTTAGCGCGCAGACATTGGGACGACACATCCGACGCTCCGAACAAATTGTCGGCAATCTAATGGGCTGGTAACATTTTTATGAAATTCCCAAGACACCTTATACGAGTAGGTACACGCTATTTGTCCGATTTACAACTTTTTAAGTGCAAAAATCGCTGTTTAGCACTTATACGGTGATCAAAGATTACCGATGGATTGCAACGGAAATAAAAGCTATCAATTGATTCTTCGAAACTTCGATTTCTACTGAATAATTTTTTGAAAGTAGACGAGGATATGAGGACGATAAAGATTGTTTTGTAATGGCATTTTGAAAACCTTCGGTCTAATGCAGCAATCATTTTTGTTCTCAGGGGCGACACAAAAGGAACGCTACATTTCCTGGCGGTCAGACGGCGAGTTTGCTGCAGTCCACGACAACCAGAAGTGAGTATTACTTGGTTATACACTAAGTATAGATAATTTATTTAACATATTTATTTCTATGAATATATTAGAAAGTGAAGTAGTTTCACTTAATGCGTGTTCACGGGATAGGGGAGTGTACCTTAATTTTTTGAAGCATGTCAAACCAACTTATATTTTGAAACAGAAGACTAGATAAATCAAAGAACATCATTTTGATGCGTGCTTTATTCCGCAAACAAATTATTACTTGGGCTCATTCTGCTCAGGCATTCTCCGTCTTATTAAATCTTCTTACAAGAATCTTCGAATATTTTCCAGAATATTCCGCTGACGCATCAACGCTGCGCGACGCGGCCGACTGCGGCGCGGGGAGGCCCCGGTTCTGCGGCGGGACCACCACGTGGCCGGGGCCTCGGGTCCAGCCGCCGCAGCCCGAGATACCCAGCCTGGCCTCGCCCACTAACATCGACACCAAAGGTCAGTTCCACTGTTGATACCACTGAGAGAACTGTTAGGCTTCAAACAGTTGTCAACGACAAAGTTGAATTCTGGTTTGCTTCTAGCAAATTTGCGACTGTCTAAACCTATTGGCTAATCTGTCCACCTAATCTGCAATAGTGACAATACCGTGCAGTCTAATAAACTCCCACACTACGGAAAATAAGACAAAAGAACAAAAGTAATAGATAGGTAATTATACAATTGTCGGTGCATTCATACACGCAACACATGTCTCGAGTCTCAATAAACGTTTAAACTCGATACACCGGATGTAATATAATCGATAGATAATGGAGATTTTATAAGAATCTTATTAAGGACTCGTTACGATCTGGGCGCTTATTCATAATATACTGCATCATCAACTAGTGTATTAATCCTTTATTTTAATAGGGCTAGGAAAAGTATAAATATTATTTTAATTTATTCTAACAAGTAGATTTGGTTTTGGGGGATTAATGAAGAAGCTAAAATACCATATTCATGACCACATATTAGCCAAATTAATTAAATAACTTGATACAACTTTTTAAATGGTACTGCATTGAAGCGAGGATTTTATTTTGAACAAAAAGGAATATCTAGCATAGGTAAATGTTGGCGCACTCTTTAACACAGACTTACACAGGCATAACGTAGGCTACTAAAATTTTTGAAAAAAAGCTTTAGTGCGCGCTCAACGAGCATGTGGGCCCCTCGCGAGAGAGCAGGATTTCAGTTATGTTCAAATATGTATTGCTTTTTGCTTATTAAACGCGGGTGACACCGCGGAGATCTGCTAGTAACTAATAAAGTTAAAGCCGCCATAATCCTGGGAACGGAGAGTTCATTACGCCGCGGCACCTGTCGTGACACCGGCCAGTTTCAGCCGCGCATGCATCTGATACTCGCGACAGACAGACAAACAGACCGACAGACGTAATTGCGTAATACACTTGCATTCGCTATTCGTGGCGATTGTGTAGACGCGTTATTTGGATAATGCAGACTTTTATTATTCTTAAAAAAATGACAGATTTTCGTGTTTTTTAAGTTAATTGTCATCATTTATTTATGAAAGTATATTTGGCAAAACAATACAAAACATGACAAACCAATGGATAAACCTTAGAAATAAACTGCATAATCCTAATAAAACACTTTTCTTTTCTTATATTATAACCCGCAGCAAACATAGTCATTTACGACTTTTTATTTTCAAAGTGCCATCAATTTCTTACAATTCCAAGCAATCTATTTTCTTATCAACGAGTTCCTGACAATGAGCTACTAATTCGATCGGAGTGCATTCATTACTTGTAATCCATTACCATTACTTGATATAACGGTTCGCAGCTAGCATTGGACGTGATCGCGAACTAGTCAAATTGCGCTCGTAAATTTAACTTACATTGTAGTCAGCTCGGTAATAGAATAAACTGCGTCTCTTTCCCACTTAGCTATATTTCATTCGCTGTCTCTCTCGAACACTGCTGTTGTAGGTTAGTTGGCTGCAACGGTATGTTCTGTCTTTTTTCAACGGCTAGTTTCGTGCATGTTGCTCTTTCTAATGTAGGGAGGCAAGCGATAAATCGACGTTCAGGTGACAACACACTAGATCGTAATTAGACGGCCGTTAGCGGCTTCGCGAGATAGTTACGAGTCTATGTTTATCATTCGTCAGTGGAGACGATTGTTGATGGTTTTAGCTATGTGATGTGGTAATAACGCTTTTTATTATAAATAGCTTCTTTGGATTCCATATATCGCGTGTCACGAATACCTTCATGAAAATGTCAGTTGTTCTTTAAAAGCATAAAATATTGTGGAGGCATACCTAATGACCAAAGATCGCGATGCTTTCCAATTTTCCTTTCCTTTCCTCTCATTACTACCTATTTTTGCGAAGACGCAACGCAACTATGCGTGACTTCGGGTACATCCAAGTTTATTTGTTAGTGATTACTGATGTCCACGGGCGACAGTGCGCACTAATTATTAAGCTTTTATTACCACTTTGGCTATAAACATGTAAACGAAAGATGTAGAGAATCTCATAATTACAACAGATAAGTTATCATCGTAAACCGTTACGATGTAGCCTCACATATTGTGCTAGAAGCTGTAACAATGTCTACTATCCATTCTAACAATTGCATTCCGCTATGCCAACAATATCGTAAGTAATCAGCGGTTCTACCACGAGATTGGAAATTACTGCATTCTCATCAATGTTAAGAATGGTTATCACTTTTCAAGATTTGTATCGCATCGTGTTGTAAATACATAAGATACATAGATACATTTTAGGGAATTAAAAAAGATGCACCAAACAAGCCACAATAAGGTGTAATTACAAAAATGCTTTCAAAATTTCATAAGTATTAATTGCAATAGCAATTGATGAACGTCATGGTGGAAATAACGTTAATCAAACAGACAAATGTAAAGGTTGAAACGTTCTCAAATTAATGATTGACTTAAAGAATGCCGCTGGAAAACCAATAAAATTAAGGCAAAATATTTTTAGTGGACGGATTATAAAACTTTCTTAGATATGTAGGGTGCCTACTCAGTCCTGGTAGTGTATAAATATAACGACTGTATCAGAAGGATGTAAGTTAATTTGAAGATAGAATCAATCCTCTCGACATCTAATCGAAAAACTCGAAATGAGAATCGTGAAAAGGGACGAGATCCAGTAGTAGGGTATCGAATCTCAGTTCCGATCAGTAATTAAAGGTTAACCCTAACGCCGTTAGATCAGTAATTAGGATCGGCCAGGTGCGTGCATTCCGTGTGCCGGCGGTGCGTGGGCGAGCTGGTAATTATTATAGCCGTGTTGAGGCTCTGTTGTTGTCGAAGGTTATATTATGTTGTATATTGTCGTATAAATGAAATTCCCATACAGCATATGTCGTTATATTGTAGTTTGTAGACGAGCTGTTTCCCGCGTTAAAAAAAGTTAAAAAAGTATACGAATTTCGATGAAATATAGCCTATAGCACTTAGTAAAGTTGTATCTTTAAATTGGTGAAATAATTTTTAAAATCGGTCTAGTTGTTTCGGAGCCTATTCAATTCAAACAAAAAAAAACAATTAAATCTTTCAAAATAGTTTCAAACTTATTATATGTATTTGTCGATTATAAACCCCGATGTCGGTTTTAAGAAGTAGATAGGTAGATATATAAAATCATTCACTTATCCTAAATACAACACATCTTTCAACTGACCGTAAACATTTGAACCAAGTGTCCAATTCCAGTGTTTAAATCTCAAATCATAATGCCAAATATGTGTCAACTATGTCGAATATGTATGTCGAATAATTAGGACAAACAATTGTGCCAAATAAATCTGTGCAATAAATGTGTCGACATTACACATAGATCAGACACATTCACATTATCTAAATGGTTCCAGACAACGGTCAACGAGTTTACAGATGACTCAGTAATGCGTGACCTATTAACGCTATGAAATCATTTGTCGGCATTCTGGCACAACAAATGAAGCGAATAATTTATATTTGTGAGTGATCTAAGGTCTAATTTATTTTTGTAGTTATGGATTAATAATAGCATCATTACTAATAGATACCTCTTTGTTGAGTGCATGGCATCATTGCACTGGAACAAAACAAAGAAAAGTACCTTTCTTTTAATATCGATGACCTGATGTTAAGTAGCCACTGCTGCCCATGGACAACAATAATCAACCCTAGATAAGTCACAATCACAGTTCAACCTAAGATCGGCCACAATGTGTTGATACCCCTGTAGACTAAGCTGGAACGCTTCGAATAGGTATGTCTCCCTTACCACACCCTTCCAAC
>DWPV01002729.1:0-16575 GCA_018251915.1 Urbanus proteus proteus
CATACACGAATACACAGACACCCACACTCAGAACAGAAATTTAAATTCATCATTTACCTATATGGCCGGAAATCGAACCCGGGACCCATTTCGCATGAAACCGGTATGGTAACCGTTCCGCCATACGAGTCTTCAAATCGATGTCAAAATATAATCTACATCCCCAGTGTATTAAACCATTTTTAAATTCTCACTCCTAGGTATAAGAAAAACGAATCGTATCAGCTTTCTCGGCTTACAATATTCGGTCTCATTTTTTGAAGGATGTTTTCTCTAATGGCATTCCGTATTCTACTGGAATCCTTCGATTAGACAGGATATCAGATGTCCATTATCTCTGACAGATGGACGGTCTTTCTTAAGTTAATGTTATTGACAGTTTAAGAAATGGTTCGAAATGATACCATCATTTCAGAGATAAGATTTGACGAGAATGGAGTTTGAAGGGAATTATAGGGATGATAATTAGGTATGTGTTTGACGTTTGCTTGCTACTAAAACCAGATTAAGTTGATTATTAAATCGTTTACAGAAGAGGAAACGATCACAGTGACACATTTGGACATAATTATGTAATTAATCCTAAAGAGGATTTCAGTCTGAAATTATATCGCCCATATATGGTTTAGCAAAGGGATCTCCCGCCAGACTATGTGATCATGCCTGGGGAGCGGCCGTGCTCCAACAGTCTCAGTTTGGAGCTTGTATATATGCAAGGTATTGAGAATACTTCGATAGCGTAATTCAGAACACTCGTGGCGCCATCTCTTGATGAGTAACACAATGGGTCCTAACCCATGAGGAATAAGTTCGAAAGTCTCGTTTAAGTATATTTCCTCTTAATACATCCTTCAAATCAGAATACCAGCACCACTTTAGGTAAGTTTCATCTTTTCTATGGTTTCTTACAGATGTCTATAAGCGGTAGTGGTTATCTATCATCAGATGGACGGCATAATTATGTTTTTTGCTGCATCCATCCAAAATATATTATTATATAATTCAAAACAATACTACAATCATACAATGTAATTATAGTCACAAAACGTTTTACCAAATTTTCCAAAACGCCACATTTCTAACCGGAAACAGAGGAAACTGGAACGAATCGTATAAATGACCGTGCCATAATTCGAGAGGTTAGGCCTCGCCCCCCTTCGCGATGAAAAGGAAAATTGTTCTCAACTCGAACAAACTTCCATCAAAAGCGAAGTTACCCAAAGAGCCTAAGTTAGTTATAACAGTTGCCTAATTTCGGCGTATCTTGTGCATCTAAAACGCTGACGGATAGACCTGCTTAGGTATTGGTCGTATTATTGGATATGAGCGAGTAAGCAATAAATATATATTTTTAACATACGTACTCATTGCATTGACAAACAGCAGAACAATAAGACTAATAAATATAACAGTACGGATGCCATGCAAGTTTAATAAGTTTTCAAAATCAATGACTAAAGTACACATCTAATAATGTATGTATATGAAATACGAGCTTTCTTATTCAGCTTTCATATACAATCAGTGCATAGATCTTATTTCAGGAACCTCAAAAGAAGTAGGAAATGTTACTTAATTATTGTAAAGTCTGCACTTCCATGGCTGTCTCAAGAAACTTAATTCCAACCTATAATGTAAATGCATAGAATTCTTATTATGTTACATTAAAATTTAAATGAAATCAATGACATTTTTTATTTTTTAAAGTAAACTCACAAACACCGAGTTTCAGTATCTTTTGTCGTTTATTCGTATAGGTATCGGTTAAGGTGGAACAAGGGATGAAGCAACAAACATATAACATTAGACCAATTTTGGATATCTTGGGCTTATTGTATAAAATAGTCAGCCCAATTTTCACTTAGTGGGTGTATAAGAAGGAATGTGGACAAAAGTGAGTGAAACAGACATTTTCTACATTCATAGTAATCCCCACACAAGATTTTTTCCAGCGACTTGATTCAGTGTGAGTGAGTTCAGTGAGTGTTCATCATTCAGATATCTGTCTGGCCAGAAATCGAACCCGACACCTATTGCGTGACAAACCGGTATGGTAACCGCTCCAACACACGGATCGTCAAAAGGGGTTCTACTGATGCCGATCATAGAATCGTTGCCTTTCCTAAAGGCTAAGACGTTCGTGTCTTATGAAAATCAGTCGGCATCCACATTCTTCTTCCCACTAGAAATAAGTATGCAGGTGGTAACGTCCCAACTAGATCATATTCATTCTACCACCTTAAACACTTATTTAGATATATGTTCTGGGTCTGGGTGTTTGTGTATTTGTCTTTGTATATCCATAGCACTCACTACACAGGAGAAAAACCTAGTGTGAAGCTATGGGTGTAGAAAGTTAAGCATCATCTTTTCTCCATCACACCACTCGCCGAAGGACGAAATTCCATCCTCATCAATTTGAGCCTTGGCGGGTCTTCCACGGTCCGATTTGCGCGATTCTTCCTGCATCGAACGTGCAAGATGGGGAATGAACTTCCTCCTGAGGTATTCTCGGAGCGCTATGACATGGGGTTTTTCAAGAGAGGTGTGAAAAGATCTCTCTTTCAAAGTCGGCGAAACATTGGCGACCCCTCTGGTGTTGCAAATATCCATAGGCGACAGTGACAACTTTTCATCAGGAGGCCCGTCTCCCATTTCGTTAGGTTAACTTTAAAAAAAATGTTCTTATGACAGATCTGCTTCGAAACATAATATTTTAATTAAATTGAGAGTTCCAGCCGTACAAATATGTTATTCTAAGAAAGACCCATTCCGTAATTCTTTAACTTGCTGAATTGGCAAAGCTACCCTTCTAAGAGAATTGTAAATGGGACATAACGTAATTTTGACAAACTTACCAACTACGGTTTTGTTTGAGGACGATAAGCGGATGAAACAGTTAAGTCGGAAAGTTACAGGACTTCAAGAAACGTTCAATATACATATAATATGTTAATTTAACTTTTACTTAAGTTTGTAACTACCAGACCATAGAGTATTAAATTATAATCCGCGCTTTAAGTAGTTATTCTTGAATTATTTTGGAAATTCATATCATACGTGTTTGTTTTTAGTGTACATAGAAGAAACCAGACAGTTTTTACACAGATATATTTTTTTCAAAATTTAGCTACCAAACGAGTATCGAAGAAGCGAGTAGTAGCGAGTCCGCCTAGTGGTAAGTTGCCATTGCTGCCCATGAACATTTGTAAACAACCCCACATTAAATCCATTCCTTCGATCTTAAGTAGGCCACAAATACGTTACTATCCTTAGAGCACTTCTTTTAGATATTGGCAGGTGAACCACAGAGAGTTCTTCCTTCCTGGAAATTTCTACTCGTTCTACTATGTATCAGGTTGTCAGTGCCGGCTTTAGGGGGGGAGGGGCAACCCGGGCAGTCGCCCAGGGTATCGGAGACCATGGAGACCGTTACGGGCGCCGACGCATGCACCAATATTCGGGGCGCCAAATAGAAGATTTGTTCTGGGTATAAATCTTTCATAAGATGGCTAAGGCCAGTGCTATAGGTTGTAATATCAAAACATATCCAATCTTTGAAGAGCTATTACATTTAAAATACAAATTAACTTTTTAACTAACTTACTAACTTGTATAGGTACTAAATGATGAGTAAATAGTTCTTGAGATGCCACGTAAAATTTCAATAACGGACCCGAATCTGGTATAATAATTTACGAGATTTCGCCATTTTAGATTACGAACTTTAATGGAATTAATCCGCGACTCAAATTTGCGAGGTAAGGAAATCTTGGTTGTTTTTGTTAATTAAATTTTGATAGGGTGTCAAGTGCACGGGGCGAAATTAATTTATTGATGAGCTGACCTTTTCGTTAAACTTTGTATCTGGCTAGCTTCTCTCAGCCCTCTTCTTAGAATTATTAATTACTTACATCGCTTATGTATGTGTGTATTTGTAAGTGCGTATTATGTAAGTATCGTCGTCAAACCATTATATATCCACTGCTGGAGACAGATCTCCTCTTATAGGAAGAGGGATTTAGGCCTTAGTCCACTATACTAAGTGTGGATTGATAGACTTCACACACCTTTGAGAACTTTTTTAAGTCCTCAGTCCTCAGTCCTCAAAACATTTCTTTTACCTGTCCTTTCCTCTCACTGTTATTCCGGTGGTAGAGGAAATATAAGTAGACCCATAAGGTACCATAACACCTATTTTTAATATGGAATGGTTCTTGCAATTTTGAAGGGCGTGGATTTTTGTTGATTCTGACTCATTTTGCAAGTAACTTCGGTGAACATCTTTGCCCTCGTGAGTGTTCACGTTGTTGATTTTTACTTTTATCTTATAAAACATAAAATAACACGTGAGAAAGCAATAGATAAATCAAGTCTGTGACAAGTTTTAAAAGTTTCCAAGTCTAACTTCTAACAACTTTTAGAAAATTTAGCACTCTACCGTTACAATTATGGTATTAGGTTATTCCCGAGGTATTCCCGGAGCGCTATGACATGGGGCTCTTCAAAAAAGGCGATGCATTGGCGACTCCTCTGGTGTTGCAAATATTCATAGGCGACGGTAACCATTATCCATCAGGTTACCCGTCTGCCTTATTACTAGTCTATATTATAAAAAAATGTATAATAAATATATACTTACTTTAAATCGAAATCATTATGTTGTTTTATTACGTACAATTTGTATACATATACCTACCTAATTATTATACTGTTTGACTATGTACAGTACAGAAGTATTTTGCGGTGTTGTTTGGCTTGAAGCGTGTGGTAAGTGAAAATACATGAGATATTTTAACTCAAGTCACTCACTCAAGTACCTATACAAGACCGATCGTGGCTCAAATTAAAAATGTTCATAATCACCAGTAACTTTGAATACTTGTTTTGCCCTAAAAAAAGAAATGTAAATTCTTCTAAATATAATAAATAGTAGCCAGTTGTGAGACAAGTATCCAAAAAGTACCGAAAATAAAGTACATTTGAGACTCTTTTAATCTAACAGGCGTCTCTCAAGGGGCACATGTATTACGGCAACTCTTGCAATTATATCCTGGGATTATGTTTTCCTTTTTGTTACAATAACAAAGATAAATAAGTGGGAGCTGTCAGGCGCAATCGGGCGTATTAAAGAATTTCTAGTCCCTTGTAGTTGTAAGTTGGTATTTGTTTATTTGTAGGCTTATAGTAAAGTTATTGTTTTGCTGTAGCAATTTATGTACCTTATAACAGCAGTGTTAAGCACCGCTGTGTTCTGGCTTCAAGGATTTATGTGGTCATGGAGATAAACTTACCAGAGGCGTTCCTACTTAGTCCTCAGGCAGCAACGCATTTGTGCCCTGAGGTTGGCCACAATGCGAAAGACTCTTTTTTTTCTGGGGTTGATTATAAATGTCCATGATCGGCAGTAGCTACTTACCATCAGGTGGACTGCATGCTAGTTTGCTACTTCGATCATGTAAAAAAAAAAAACTAAAAAGAAGGAGCCCCAAAACAAGGAAGCGCGCATATTTTTTTCTAGAAGCGGTTACCCATGCAAATATATATCGTGTACGGCATTGTTTAACTTAAAAAATCAATTACTATAAAAAAACACATTTCGATGCTTATTGAACACTCTCTGCAATATCAATAACGATACATAGCACTTGATTCTGTTAAATTTGCAAGGATTTTTGTAAATATAAAAGTATTCATCGTTGTTAGTAATAAATGAAATATACAATTTTATTTTTGATTGATAGATGAAATAATAAAATCCGACTAAACTTCGAAATTTACGTTGTAATGTAACTAGTTGATCCCCGATTAACCCGCGTTTAAGAAGTAAAGAGGAAAACGTATTTAAACATAGCATAACCCTGCTCTCCCGCAACGGAGGCCACGTGCGCGTGACGTACGCGCTCATTTTTTTTAAAATTTAAAGTAGCTTAAGATATGCCTTATCCCTTCAGCTATATTCCAGTGAAAGTCCCGCCAAAATTGGTCCAGCGTTTTAGTAGATTACCTCAGCCAAACTGCCTGACACACAGACATTTTTTTTTTAATTTTTATTGGTACCTGGTATACTTTTATATGCCATTTAATTTTTTTCACTTGGTAATTAAGATTAAAAATATTGTTTGAGACTACTTCATTTGTTTCTTGAAATACTTCATAGCACGTATAATTTGTTTATATCATTAATTCAATCCAACTTCTGCTTAAAATTCTCTCCAAGTTGGAATGTATTATGAGAAGTGCTCCAGAAATATAATATTCTCAAAAATAAGGATATTTGTTCACTTAAGTGATAAAGCGTAAGCTTTCTTTTCACAATACTTTATCCTTATCTTTTATTTATCCTTGTATTTTGTATGTATATTATTATAAATAAATAATTTTTAAAAAACAAAGATATTATCATCTAAATAAACACCGTAATATAAATTGAATGTGCTTCCAGATCATAAGAATTACCGAAATGAAGTTAACGGGCTGAACAATTACCTTTTTCCAACATATTTTACCTTTTCAATATTCGAGTAGTAGTTATCTGATAAGAAGTGTCCTACAAGGTTTCAAAAATAGATCGTTACTTATTTGTTTGTTGTTGAGGACTAATTTGAAATCTTTTTGATGATTACCGTAATAGTAATAACTTACCACATCATTGGCCATAGATCCGAAAAAATTAAAAGTAAAAAAAAACAAGCTCAAATTTGCGTCAAAGTTCATTATTCGTCCTTTAACGATGGAACAAGGCCCTAAATACTCCGTAAATCAACAGCCGAGTTCCCTTCAAGCGACCTCATTGTATTGTATCCTTTTACAAAATTATTGAAGTAAAAGTTTATCGTCTTTCTTAAAGATATGAACAATAGTCCAATATAATTAGACAAGGCTCTGTTAGATATTATTCAGCTTAATCGTAATATTCGCACAAGCGTTTTAAATCTGTATTCTACGAAGAGACTAAAGAGAGCTTCATAAAATAATTTCATTGAATCAAACAGTCTCTATTCCTCTTGAGAAAAAAAAAAATATCTATAATTATCTTACCCTTTCATGCCATGAAAGTAGTAAGTCTGGATTCCTTCTGATATGTTTGACAACTGATGTTTGTGGAAAAAAAGATCGCATTGCTACGATCTGTGTCATCAGACTATATCATTTAAAGCTAGAAATTATTAAAACAAGACAGTCTTTAATATTAAAAGTATTATTTTTGTTAATGATGAATTATCTAAAATCAAACATAAGCTGGTTAAGTGAGATCAATAAGGCAGGTAAATTGCGAAAGACAATTGTAATCAAGCACGTTAGGCTGTGGAAGCTTCATTCCGTACAAGAATAGTCTCAAACGTCGCAAACATCAGCAGTTACCACATTCTGGGAACAAGAACCCTAGAACCACAAGTAGAATTCCTTGCAAGGGAAAATCAGCGTTAATTCAAGCGTGAAACGGTTGCAATTTACAATGAAATTTACGGAACACTTAAACCGTTATTCGTCTGAACAATGGGGATAAATCAATGTGAAGTAGTTCTAGTCCTTCGGGAATTAACTTCAGCTGCTTTCGAGTACACTCCTTGACCGGAATAGCCGCAACTACAAAGTTCAAAGTGAAAACTGTTCTTGAATCTGATAACGGACTTCGAACTGTGACCCGGCACCTAGCGTTAACAGATTTACCGATGGCTTAGTAAATTTGACTTTGGATTTCGATCACGATTTGGATTTGACGTCAACAATTATAAGCTACGTGATCATATTGAATGGGAATCTGATTTGTGTTTTGGATTTGGTGCCTGATGTGGAAAATCTTTACAAGCTTATATAGAAACCTAAAAAAAACATTAATCTACCACACAGTTGATTTAAGTTAGAAGAAGAATTTAAAATGTAAAAGAGGTACAATTTGATAGTGATCAATATTATGTATCTGAAACCAAGGATAAGTTCATATATTTTCCACTGATACTTTGCTTTGTTTTTTCTGTTCTCGACGTAGAGCATCATTATTTTTGTAATTCAGTTGATAGAAACTGCTATTTGAGTACAAATAATAATGTTACATTTAAATATATCATAACTGTCTCAGATTTCACAACATTGATATTTCTCAATACCATCGAATCAAATTTAAATTTCTAAACAGTTGAACGAGAAACAACAGTCGTACCATTTCACTTCTGAACTTGTTGCTAACATACATTAGAATGCAGGATGCGTGTGCTCGGCCAACAGCTTAGATAGGTTTATCAGGAAAAAACATTGAATCCGAATGGATGAGCTTTACGTTTTATGATGTACCTTGCCAACAGAATACAAAATATATAGGACAATATGTTACCAAATTATCCTTAAAGATATTTTATAGGTTCCTTATTGCCATTTCCGGGAATTAAGATTGTTACGTCGTACTAAATTTAGCTGGCATACATGCATATCCTTTCACCGAAATATCTGAAGTACTTCGGAGAACTGCTTGAAACTAAAATAGGTATGTAGGGTACAATCTGTACAAATTCTATGAACATGTGAAAGGAATAATATTAACTAGAACGATTAATTAAAATTTATAATTCCAATTTCAAAAATATTTTTAATCGAATGTACATAAGATAGTACGTAAGGGCAGTCACCACAGAAGTCTTAGAAGCATTTGGTAAAAAGTTTATTAATGGCCAAGCAAACATCCAAATGTAAATTCATTATTGATATTTCTCGCGGGATCTAGGTGCTTAAAAATCCATGGTACCCTATGTACATCATTTCATGATTCATACAATTTATTTATTTCTTTAATTTCGATTTCGATTTAGCTCTATGCTAAAAAAGGGAGAAAGTAATATTATGAAAATTTTGATAGATAAATCAGTTAAGTTGCTATCTTATAATACATAAAATATTCGATTTGAATATTATTTCACAGATAAACATTCATAAAGTCGGTTTGTATAACAAAATAAATCCAATCAAGATCCCGTCCTCACTCAAACGGACGGTAGTTGAAGACTTATTCAAAGGCATAAAAGAGAAAAAATATTCAATGAATTTAATCATTCGATTTGGTGCAAACAAAATTCCGGGACTGATATGCAAATAAAAGGACCTTACGATCAAGCAGAAAATTAAAGAGAACCTTGCAGACACTTTAATGCAATCGAAAAGAAAGAATTTCATAGTAGTTTCAGCTCAGCTCCAACTTTGTTTTTTGTCATTATGTTAATTTGACTTTTTCGGCGTACTTTTTATAGGAACGGACAGCGAAGAGGTCGGGAGATTATGATAAAAAGCAGATAATGCTGCTGATGAATAAATGCAAAATGCAAAGTCAAAAGCTTCGCTGCTTTCCTACTTTGTGCTTAGCTGATTTGTCACAGAATTTCAATATTTTAATAATTTTATTGCTTTACTTACAGCTTTAGTGCTTTGAATTCGTTTCTACAATGCTAATTACTTAACATATCAGTTAGTAGTCAACCTATTCAATGGTTGTTAGTCTAATTCACCCACTGTCCTTCTATTTAAGATTATATTCAGCAGACTTTACTAAGTAAGATCTAGAAAGTACTTTACTGTTGATATTAAGCGTTGACTAAGTGTTTATTACGTGTTGACTACATACATAGCTAAGTGAAATGAACGCATAACCATTTTTCTTATGTATGCTCTTATGTCAAGATGTCAAGGTTTTTAAGGCTTAGTAAATAAAACGGATATTTTGATGTTGATTTTCTATTATTTTGAAAAAAAAATGTGGTTTGCATAAAAAAACAAACATTGAGCGGTGAACGGACTAGTACACCAGAATAAGTTATTTATACGCCTACCTATACCTCAGTCAAATGACTCCACAAGTGTTTCAATATAGCAACTTGCTGTTACCTATAATAGTTCGCAGTAATGCGTTTGTCAAGGGTGTCCCATGGGCCACATTTGTCTGACAGTTGTCATGCGATAAGGTAATTTTAATTAGTCGAGTACAAGAAGTTATTAACATTGACAACCGATTTGATACTAATTACGCTATATAGGCCAAGGAATATTTTGTGAACTGTAATATTTCATTGTTATTATATTTATTTATTCTACTCTTAGAATAGAAGATCTATAGCATGTCTAGATCTATACGAGTATCGGAGACATACTTATCGGAGGCGTTCCAACTTAGTCCTCAGGGGTAGCAACGCATTATTTGCTATTCTTGGGTAAGTCCATGGGTGGCAGTAACCACTTACCTAGTTCAATAAAAAAAGATGTAGTTGCTAAATACCATCCAGTGCATTTTTGCTTAATAAGTGCTTAAATTTTATAAAGATACCTAATAAAAATGTTTTCTACGGTTGTCGTAAATGTCGTAATATCTTTTGTCATTATTAAAATATTTATTTACATACCATTAATAAATATCCTCATTCCTTTAGGAAGTCGTTTAAATATATTTTTTACCTGAAGTATAGGCCCTGTTCCCTTTTATTCATATTTATATTTTAGTTTATCATATCAATTTGATCTCTGTATACCCAAGGAAGTACCCTATTTTTCCATGCGAATATCTCAAAATAACTCGCCGAATACACAAAAGTAATTCTTTTACGTTCTCTTGACAAAACTTAATACAATTTGTCTGTAGCAAATGTCGAATTCTTTATAAGTTTGTCCTTTTCTTGTGGAAGTTTCGCAGGACACTGTCCCTTTTGATCTTGCTTCATAAGACTCGACTTGTCCTCTTATGAAGTTTTTTTTTATTATTTTTAGGGATCCGTTCGATGTGAATATAAATCAATGAATATAAAATCACGCTGTCAATCTTACGTTATAGTAATTTAAAGTCGGAAAATAATTTTGGTTGCACTCAAGTAGTACCATAAAAGTTATTTCAGAAATACCTACCAGTATTCAATTTAGGAGACAATTTCCTCTAGGAGGTCACGTATTTTTAGAAGATAATAAAAAAATGAGGTATTGCAGGGGGTTGTAAAATAATCAAATAATAATCAAAAAAGTCCTGTTGACACCTTGTAGCTGAAAATATATTTAGATAAATTATTATGAAACAAAATCAATTTTAATATTATTATGATAATGCAATCCTATTGTTATTTTTTCATTTCTTCGTCAATAAATACTAAGCAACAAATCTTCTAGTACCATTATCACAATATTTTACTTTATTTCGAAAGACTGTAAAGTCAATTTTACTTCTAATTTTCTTTTGACATACAGAACCCTCACAACTAGAGTTGTAATCGCTCTTCACCGATTTTATGTGTATCTAGTTTGATCAGCCATGCGCGACACAATTTGTCGTGTTCCCGCTTTTTGTCGGATCATTATCTCTTTCTATATATTTTCTCGTGGCATCCTATCTGCACGATAAAGATTGGATTATGTTACATAATAAACTAATACGATAGGATTACTACCTATATGACATGATATATGATTTGACGACCCGGATGGCGCAATGGTTAACACGCCGGACCGCTAATCCGAGGGTTCTGGGTTCGATTACCAACGAGGCAGAAATTTGAATGATGAGTTTAAATTTCCGTTTTGGGTCTGGGTGTGCGTCCTTGTTTTGTGTTTTGTCCATGGCACCCACGACACAGGGAAACCTAGTGTGGGGCTATGAGTGAGAAGCGTTATTTATTTATATCTACACATTTTACCTTTTTTGTTGCCGAGGGAGAAACCTTCAAAAGGTACCGAACGCCTCGGGAGCGACGCCGAGTTATTTGGAATTTTACTGCACTAAACAACCCCGGTGGCTTTTCTCGGCGTTGTGAAGAAGACTCCGTGATTGCAGCAGGGAAAGCCATTCGGAGTTCTTTGAGCGCGTTGCCCCATGGTCCTCTACTTCGGGCGAGCGCTGTTCTCGCCGCACAATCAGATGTACGGCGGTATGTGACCACACATACCGCCGTCCTTCCCGAGGGCGATGGATGGACGGTTAGAGCTCCCACTTTAGCCGCCTGCAACCTGAAAGGCCCCTTTCAAGGGATACCGTAGCCCAATTCTGGTCCCGGAACTAGAAAGACAGTACGTATTATACCTACCTTATTGATATGATACGAATTGTAGGTTGTTTACCTGAAATAGAGAAATAAATTGTATTAATAACATAGATATCATAGGTAAACGTTTATGCAATCACGTGGATTCCATTTTCTATAATAGTGAAGTAGCTAAGGATCATGTAGTCCATCTGATGTTAAGGTCACTACCGCCCATGGACATCTGTAGTCAATCCCAGACAAAATAAAAAAAAACGTTTTCTACACTCATAGTCCCACAGTAGGATTTTCTCCTGTGTCGTGGGTGCCATAGACATACATACACGAATACACAAACACCCAGACCCAGAACAGAAATCTAAATTCATCATTTAGATGTCTGGCCGGGAATCGAACCCGGGACCCAGACTGGTATGGTAACCGTTCTGCCACGCGGGTCGTCAAAATAAGAGTCCTACTTGAGGTCGGTCATAGATGCGTTGCTGCCTCTACGAATTATTGAAACGGTTGGAATATTTCTAACAATCCTAGCATAACTTTATAGCATTTTGTAAGGCGCAGAAACTTTTAGCCTTGATATGAATTTGTCTAGAAATTACCTTCGCCGCATAGAAAATACGCGGTGTACTTTCTGCTTCAATACACTCTGTGGAAAGGTGCCCTAGTTTAGTCTAAGACGGTCTGCCGAGATGCCAAAAATACGGACAGAGTTTTTGGGTTAAGAGCTGGAAATTACTGTATTTGTACTTTATTCTGTATTATCATGAGACGTTCGAGCGTTAAAGGAACGTTAGATTAGATTAGTGTGGTACCGTCACAATGGTCGAAATTCGACCATAATTTAAAATAAAAATGAGGTTAATGAGGTCATTAAAAATGATGTTTAAGTAAAGCAATTTTTGTTTTTTTTTTTTAATTTAATTTTTTATTTCATAAGCGTTAGTTAAACTGTTTGGTATTGTCTTTTAATAAGCCTCAAATAATAAAATATGTATGTAAACGAAATATTTTAAGGAGATTCGGAGATACAAGTTTGGTTAACAACGCATCTACATCTTAGGTATGACTCAGAGAGATTAAACATATCCATGGGCAGCAGTGGCCATCAACACTGTGATTACTATATCCATATCATAAAGTGTTATGCAATGAATTTTGATTTCGTAAAAATACCATTGGAGCTTAGAAATTGGTGCTTAATTAGTGCACACATCAACATACTCACGTACAAAAAACATCTATTTTTACATTTTACCTGAATATCCAATACCCGTTTTACTTTACAAAATTCATCTATGGAATTCGTGTTGATGAATAAATGAATTAACGATAAAGCAATGAATTATTAATGATATGTTTATCAGAGCTTGTCCAGTTTTAAATAAATAATTAATAAAATGCTTAATAAAATTAAATTATACTGTTAATGCCCACGTAAGAGAAAATTGATTATAACAATGTACGGATTATATGAGAGGAAGAATTTTAAAGGTAAAATTCCGTTTATTCCGTACCACGATCCATTACCTGCTAAACTTTTTAAAATTGTTTCACACAACCACAGCCACATATTTTGGAATTATGAATGTTTACAATTTTATTTTGGTATTCATTTATTATAGTATTTTAAATTATACTATTTTATATGTCCTTATTTATCATTCGATATCCATTGGAAATAAAATGTTTCTATGGAACGATTCCGATTTAAGTAGATAATACGTGCGTTAGGGCCCTAAAACTAAGTTAGGATGTCTCATGTGCTTCCTGTATGGGAGCTAAGAATTAAATTTCTGTGTCTACTGCGAACTAAAGCGTATTTTGTGCGCACAAAAATTAAAGATAACAGGAATTACAAACAAGAAAAATAAATAAAACACAAAAAAAAGTATAGAACCGAAATACGTATTTTTAAGGCCATCGACATTAACGATGAAGACGCGGATCTGGCTTAGAATATATAACAGGCCACTTACACAGCGAGTAATGGTTTAAGTCGGAGTTTGGTTTCGAGGGCACGGTAAGTATGGAAGAGGGGACATCCCAAAGAAATCCTCATGTACGTGTCTATAAATAGCTAAAGATCATATAACAGAATTGTCAAGTATATTCCAAATGTCTCAGACCCTAAAAGTAAGTGGAACGTCTAGTATGTTAAGACGTACTGGTGAGAAGAACGTCTTGTGCGTGTACTACAATATAAGATCACAAAAACCGTACTAAGTTGATCCGCGGATAAATAAAACACAAAAAGCAAGTACAGGACCGAAATACGTCTTTTCAAAGCCACCAACATTAACGATAAAGACGCGACACTGGCTTAGAATATATTATAGGCCACTTACACAGCGATTAATGATTCAAGTTTCGGTTTTAGGGGCGTAGTAAGTGTGATATATGGGACGTTCCAGATCAGTCTAGAAGTGCTTGTTTGTTGATATCCAAATAATCTAATCAATCGATTCGTACAAGAACCCAAATATCTCAGACCCCAATACTAAATTGAAACGTCAATTACGTAAAGACGTCAAAGAGTACAAATAAGTTAAAATGTCTAATGCGCGCAGAAAAAATTAAGATTACATCACAAACCGTACAAAGCTGATAACGATAAATAAAACACAAAAAGCAAGTACAGAACCAAAATACGTCTTTTCAAAGCCACCGACATTAACGATAAAGACGCGGCACTGGCTTAGAATATATTACGGGCCACTTACACAGCGAGTAATCAATCACAGGACTTGACGTCTCTGTCAGTTGACTCAAAGCCTTCTGGATGATTTACATGAAAAATATCGTATCTGTCTCCTAAGATTAACTTTCTGATCGTTAAGCTCGTCTTGCGGTAACGGGACTTTGCATTCGTTTGACGTATTGCTAATTGCATGCTGTTTGTTTATTCATCAAACATCTAATCCTAAATCCAAAGATTTGACAGGTTACGTCAAATGTTGTGACGATCCCCGTGACGGAGCGGTCTCCATATCGGTCTTTCGTGCAATGGGTCCCAGGTTCGATTCCCGTTTAGTTAGATATCTAAATAATGTATTTAGATTTCTATTCTTATCTAGGTGCTTATGTATTAGTCTTTGTGCGTTCATGGCACTCACGACACCGGAAAAAATCCTAATCCTCCTAATCCTAATCATCTTAATACTTGGAAATTAATCTAACCTGCCGCTTGAAGATTATCTGCTCTTTTCAAAGTCTAATTGGGAACTTATCATAATGATAAAATTTATATAATGATAAATAATAACCAATCACAATAATATATTAACGCAGACAAAAATTAATGAACAATAAAAGTAAAATACATATTAATGGACGTAGACGTACCACAAAATATTTCTCAAGACAAATTCTGATCTAGATTTATAATTCAAAACCCTAGGTTTTATTTTCCGTCGTTGGAGCGTGACCTTTGAAATCCGACGCTAAATTATGCATCGGAATACTTGGAATAGAAAACATTTGAATATGTAAGTCCCAAGAGCGAAGAATGATATAGGAAAAATAAACACTAATAAAGACGAGTAAATATGACCTGCTTGACATTTGATGTGGAAATACGGCTCTATTTTGCAGAGTTAACCGCTTTTTATAATGAAAACTATTGGATAACAATTAAACAAAGGAATTATGTAAACGTCTACAATTTAATAAGACGGAATGTATAACTATTTACTAATAAGCGTTGTATGATGTTGGTGGCACCACTGTCACATATTTTAAATTACAGTGTAGTGTTGCCGCGTTTTATGTTAAAAAGTAAATAAACTTTCACGAGTCATTCTAAACGCGGGCAGTTAGTCCTCAGGTTGGAGTCGGTTGGTATCATTTTAGAGTTTGTTATTACAGATTTACTAGTGTAGTTACATTAGATTAGAGAGTTTAGCAGATATTTCGTGAATTTAAAACTTCCCTGGTGTCGAATAGGGCCATTCTATTTCTGTATGTAGTAGGAAGTAACCAAGGAACGAATCCAGGAGACGCTGTTGTACATGTCCCGGTTTTTGTCCCTGATTAGTCCCCGTATTAGTCCCATTAGTCTCTTACAACATCTACTGACCGCGCCCGTTGCTTAACTTTATAGATCGGTTAATATCTACATAATAGGCCTATGCGTGCTTCAATATATTTGCGCATATACTTGTATTTATATCTCACTAACAGCTATTTCTAATGCAATTTGCTTATTTCTCATATATAATCCGAATGGCTTATATATTCACAAGTCACTTATCTTCGCTATAGAAATTCAGATCAGCTTTCTATTTAATGCGTTATAGACCCTTGAAGCCTGAATATAGCGCATAACTATGCTTTAATTAATGAATACTACTTTGATGAAAAGGTTTTTGTCTTTATTTCAGTCAGAATATTATGTTCGAAGCTGCGTATTAACATGTTAAATGCATTAATACATCTATACAAATAAATAAAATTGAAGTGTCTGTTTGTGATTTCAAAATAACATTTTTATACACAATGCATATAAAAGTATACACGATACCTATAACGAAAATGCAATTTTTTTTGTCTGTCTGTTTGGCTGAGCTAATCT
>DWPV01002730.1:0-16571 GCA_018251915.1 Urbanus proteus proteus
GGGTGTGGTTAGGGAGATATACTTATCCGAGGCGTTCCAGCTCAGTCCTCAAGGGTAGCAACGCATCTGTGGTCAACTTTAGGTAGGACTTTGATCTTATCTGGGGTTGATTACAGATGTCCATGGGCGGCAGTTGCCACATACCATCAGGTGGACTGCATGCTTGTTTATACTTCGAACACATAAAAAAGAAAAGAAAACGATGTCAAAATTAGCGTAAACCGAGACCAAACGCCTAAAAACACAGATTAGTTTAAGGGCGACATCTTAGCATTGTCCTTGTGGATACTTACGTGATCATGATAACAATGAAGTGTAAACGATATTTCGACCGTTGGAATGCGGGAAAAAAACGACAGTAAAAACGTACCACACGTGGCATCGGGATGTTCGACATATGTTTTATTCAACACTGTGATTGGGACGCGTAATTTTGCATATGCGTAAAGTTTAATATAATATGTTACGTGTGTTGGATTAAAAGTGAGTGCTTCGTACATTTTTGGGATTGTTGGAACTATATATTATTATAGACCCAATATTGCAATAGACCTAAGCGGTCATTTGATTATAGTACTAACGCTTAACTACCTGACACACCACGCCAATCATTAATATTTATAGTTTATCACCAAATTATGTATGAGTAATATAATATTGAACAACGTTATTATTGTGTATCATGTCCTCTCTTTCCTCCTTCTATTTCTATTGTCGTTCTAGCTGCTGATATATTTGTAATTAGTATTATATATAAGTCTACATCACTACTTTGAATCTTCTATTTGTTTTCTCCTTTCTTTCAATGTCTATGATTGTCTGGAAGAGATCGCTACTCTAGCGATATGACCGCCTGTTATACCTTATTTTAAGTTATTATGTACTTCTTTTTTACTTTTTAAAATTGGTTTTAAGATTGGTAAAAAATGTGATTCTGAGTAATAACAACAATAAAGAATTATTGTTATTGTTACTTAGAATCATATTTTTACTTTATTAGGTAACATCGTCTAGTTTTTCAGTTTTTCAACTAACAATTTATTTTTTCTGCCCATTTCAATATTTCAACAATTTGTATCTACCTATTTTAAAATGTAAACAGAAAAATATTTTAAAAGTTCAACAAGCATGCACATATTTTACGACTGCCAGTAACATAAGATTCATGATTAATAATTACGAGCCTTTTCGGTCCGAAAATAATTTTGCAACACGTTAAACAAAACGTGTAATGGCATCGAAATGTTCTCAAAATTACCATTCACAAGTGATATTTATCGGAGAACTCCGTGTAATTCAATCTTGAGCGTTAAAGAATCGATTTAAATAGTTGGAACGAGTATTTTTTACACAGAAGTGTAAAAATGCTTGTTCTTGAGAAATCTTTAACGCCACTTAACGGATAATGCAAGTGCAAGACAAGAGTACAATTAACGTTTTTTACTCTTGGGACGAGTTTCTCGAGCAAGTAGTGGTTTTTTATTTGACTAGGAGGATAATTCGATATTGTAAACATATAAATCATGTCTCTAGGTCCTCATAAATACTAAACTCAGCGTTGAAAGTTTGATACAACTTTCTAGGTGACTTGTTTTAAAAATTTAAGATTTCAGTTTAATTATTTTTCTTTTCTGGTTCCTTGTGTGTTTTCTCTTCCTCTACTCTCTTCTTCTCTTTCTTTCTCTTTCTCTACTAAGTATGTACATTTTACAGTTTAAGGTATTAATACTTTCAAATCAAAAAAAACTTTTTGCACGTTGCAAATTTGACCGTGTCGTTAGTGGGGAAAAAATCTGTTTGGAGACATCCGTAGGTAAACAGTTCTTACCATTATATTGGACAAGTCCAATCAATCTAAATTAAACCTTATGAAAAGGGATAGTCATTCTGAGAGCCTAGTACACATTGATATTGTTGATGCATAGTAACGAGCATAATTGCTAAATAGATTGCATTAGTTTCTTCAACTTGACATTTCGCAAGGGTTAATAACGTGTATTAGTCGAGACTGGATGCAATTGGCGTGACAGACAAACAGACCAGACAAAATAAGACAAGTGTACGTCGAGTTAGCGATACATCTTCGTTGATTGATTGCAGATGTTCAGCTGTGAACGCTAAATGTTAAGTGCGCTTAGTCCAGCCATTCTCAAAGTGTGCCCCGCAAAGCTATTGTAGGGGCTCCGTGAGAATACTAGTTATAATGATGAGAAAAATACATCTCTTTAATCCATCTGTGTGATTACGCTTAAATATCTACGTTTCCAACAACATTTGTGTGAAATAGGATTTTCAATCTATGCAGTTACCAAAATAAAATACCGCAATACACTTGATGCTGAATCTCTTACAAGACTTCAACTCCATTTGATCAAACCTTATATCAACTGATTGATGAAAAATAAGAAACAGTTTCATACCTCCCATTAGATTACTTTTCTTTTATTATAGTAGTTATACACTTACATTGTAGACTTACATTAACACGATTACCTATAATTTAATTATGCACGTAACTTTTTCATTTATTTTGGGGCTCCGTCAAAATTTCGCTTTAAAAGGGGTCCACCACCAAAAAAGTTTGAGAACCGCTGGCTTCAATTAAACTTTAGATGGACTCGATTTGATACAACGCACTTGTTGATCCGTTGACAGTTAGGTTTCTCAAGGTTGTCTTTGTTCCTTGTAGATTCTTGGAAACCATGTGGAGTTTGATTTGTATTAACTGTGGGAATCTCATGGTCAGTTTGATTGTTGGAACTGATTTCTGCTTGTTAAGATGTAGGAAACGGATCTATAATTTTGTCTAATTTTACTGGTTTAGATGACTAGATGTTTTCATGAGTTGTTATTTTTCAATAATTTCAAATCCATCAGAGATATTTTTGCCCTGTGCACTGGCGTTGTCTTCAGATTCCAAAAGTAAGTCTTGTAATACGATTCATCTAGTGCAGACAATCCCATAGTGATCTGACATACCTACTAGACTGACGGTACTTCATTAATCGCTAATGTTTTCTAGTTTATATCTTTTAAAAATACATCATCTACAAAATTTCAATTGACTACCAGTTACACTTAAGATTTTATTAACTACGAACGACGATAAAAACTGAGAAATTGTGAACCTAAAGTTATTCTTGTTCGAGACGTCAAAATTAGTTTATCTTAGCTAAAATACTAACAAAGTCTAATTGTGGTCTAATGAGATCTAAATGTTCAACAGCTTAATCACATTGCTACTGAAATTGAATATCCACGTATCTACCTAGTATGTGTCAGGTACAAACCGTAAGTAATACTGTCAACACGGAAATCACAGGTTGTGGTTAATGTGGTAGAGGTGCATTGTTAATGTTTACAACAATGTTTATTATTGTATTTTTTATATGTGATAGCTCGTTCTGTAATGTAGGTGTAGTTGCTGCTGCGTCTGTGAGGGATTGTAGGACTATTTCTCTAGGTATTTAAGGTGTTTCTATTAAAATTAAGTAGCAAACGTCAGCAGTTCATCTGATAGTAAGCGGATGCTAACATGGCCATATTATTGTGTATTGTGTATCTTATGTCTATCAATGAGGATTACCAAAATTTTTAGCTAAATAGTTTTAACTGAAAAAATATTACTAAAGCAGTTGCAGTTACTAGTAGAATACATCGTATTGGTATGTATGAAGGAAAAAGTTATAAGTAACTTCTCTTGCGATTTAATTAGGTCTTCCTTTCCATGTTTACTGAGATGGTAGCTGACACATGAAGACAAGTACATAATCAAACCAGCTGGGGTGCAATATGACTAATGAGAGATACGACTAAAAATATGCAACGCGTGGTCCGCCCCAGTCTGCGAGTCCCCTGCGGTTTGAGATGTGACATTTAACATTTAGCCATTTCCATTGCTGCTTTTGTTGGATAACATAAAAGATAGTTCGTGTTAATTACGCAATGTATATGAAAGTGTTTGATATAAACAAGTAATATGTTGTTTTTGTCAAGTTATTCTATTTCAGAGCATTTGTGGCGTATCGCTGGCCTAAATGTGTCATGTGTTGAGTCAAGCGGGATGTTTAAGTGGGATTTTGCAAACTTTACGGTCTGTACTTCACCTAATGTTATTATTTAGCGCTTTATGTATTTATTTCTTACAGGGCTAAGCAAAAATTGAGAAATATTTCAGTGAAATAATAGGTAATTGTTATTGGCGATAAGAATAAAAAATACTATTACTGTAATATAAGGAGAGAGCAGTTGATACATATATGGAGCGGAGGTATCGTTATTTCGTCAGCTTATACTCTTTAGCAACCCGACCAGTAGAAATTTAATTGATAGACCTGCATTTTAATAGCTCAACCGTGTTTTAAGCCGACCAGAAGACTTCTGACAATATTTATGCAATATTTAATGTAACCCTGTTGACAATCGGAATTCAAAACGAATGGCGCAAGACTTCAGAGTAACTAGAACGCATTGGGAATTAGGTGGATCTTCCAATCCAGTCAATTCCGAACGCGTTCGATTTGGTGAATGGTGTTGATCGATTTTATCATCTACGCCATTAACACTATTCTTAGAATAACAAAATTAATTTGATATAATTACTTTGAATACTATGTTATCTTTATTACTTCCTTTTCTGTTCTTTCTGTTATAAAACTTTAAGATATCAGTGTAAAAACAGTACAAATATTATGACAGGATATGATTCAGTCGACATTTAAATAAAAGTGCACTTTCACTATTGAATTTCGATGTTTTTTAATCGATATTTTATATAAGGGCGGACATAAAAAGACATATTTATGGGACTGAATTAATGCGTAGCTATTAATGTGATACGATCTCGTAAGAAATAAAGGTCGATTATACTTGCAAATAAATTGTTTTGTGAATTTAGTGATCAATGATCATGTAGTACATTTTAAAGTGGAACCCATGGTTCCATCTAAATCTTATAAAAAACTGCCTTATAAAAAAATCTGTGTGTGTTTTTTTACTTTCTGCATTCATAGTCCCATACAGAATTTTACCTAGACCCAGAACAGAAATCTAAATTCCACTATTCAGATATCTGTTTAGCCGGGGATCGAAGCCGGGACTCACTGCGCCTGACCGGTATGGTAACCGCTCCGCCACGGGAGTCGTAAAGGATAGTGAAGGATATTATTAGAGATGTTGATACGCGTTTCCAGGGTAGTAATGCGTCTATATGCGACCTCAAATAGACCTTTAATCTGGGGCTAACATGCTGATTCTCAAGCTGTATAACATAAAGAAGGCATGGGTTTTATTATGCTTTTTTGACGCAATCATTAAAGCAGGGTATCATATCGAGCGAACAACTTTGTGTCAATCGTCAATTTCTATTCGTGTGTGAATACATTTATCTTAATTAAATACAAGTACAAGTTAGTTAAGTATGTTGACATTTAAGCAGTATATAGTATAAGCAGATTTTAGCGAATCAAATGGATGTTAAAGGTATTTAATATATCTCTTACGTAAAATAAATTATGTTAATGTTTTTTTATTACCTATAGAATGCTTAGAATGGCATCTTTTACAATGGCAGTAAGCTAAATGCTAATAATCTTAATTTGGTGTTTATGCAACCTTTTTATAAAGTTTGTTTGATCAAATCCTTTAACAAAAATATAGTCTACCTAATTTAGGTATGATACCTGCACGTGACAAAAAGTCACAATAATTTATAAAAGCTATAAAAGATACATGAACTTTTATTAACAACTATCAACTTTAATACGATACGGCTTTTTATTAAAAACTTAAAGAGCTACGTTCAAAGATATTTTCCAAAAAAAAAATTAATCTCAGTTAATTGTGCTCTTTGTAGTCTATAAAATTTAATTAAGCGGAAAGGGCTTTTTGTGAGCGATACTTAATATTATTGGATATCCTCTAGATGGGATAACGAGATATAAAATTTAATATTCATTTTTCAATTTGTAGGCGTGTGAATAGGACAGGACCGTTATTACTGCATGTTCTCTGTTTAATGAGATTCAGTAGGATGTGGGTAATTTTATTATTATATTGATTGTATATATTACTGTATTGTATATATACACATATATTACATTTTTTTTCTGGGCACAGTTACGGGTACGGTAAGTTGAAGGTTCGGCCCGCGATCAGGTAGATCACAATCATAGATTTTTTTATTTTATGTCTTTGAGAATAAAAATAAAGGTAACTACAAAGTAACCTTTTTTTTCAGCCAGCATTCTAGCGTATTTTAGCTGCAATAACTGAAGTAACGATGAGGCTTTAAAGGATGTGAGATTGCCTATAAAAAGCCTTTTCAATTTTGTCATGACAATTTTCAGGTCAAACCTTTCAGCAACACTTCGGTACTCCACTCTTGTTTCCTTGTTGCCACGGTCTGCAATATCGACCATGGTTACAAGGAAACAAAAAAATCTAAAAGGAAAGATAAAAGGATTTTTCTAGACTTCTGGAGATGAGTAGGTATTTCTGGATGTTGAAGTGGAATTTAATTACCTCTTTTATTGAAGAGGAGGAAAGTATTAAAAGTTACCTCGGGAGCGATGCCGGGTTATGTGGGATTTTTACCGCACTAAAACCTCTCCGCAGGCCATACTCGGCGCTGCGAAAATGGACTCTGAGCAAGTAACGCCAGCCGGAGTCCTCACAGCGCGTTGCTCCATTGGGCTTAGCTCGTATTCACGCCGCACCGTCAGATGCACGACGGTATGCGAGCACACATACGGCACATACCGCCGTCCTTCCCGGGGCTGCTGGATGGACGGTTAGAGCTCCCAGTCTAGCCGCCCGCAACCCAGGAAGCACCCTTTCAGTCGCTTCTTATGAAAGGCAGGGGATACCGTCTTATTCTGTTCCGGAACTACAGGGACAAAATACCCAGTGTCTTATTATCGATGTGCAATATTGTCTAAGTTATATTACTGCCTCATATATTTATTCAAGTGAGATTCTTTGTTATAACGTCACGTTTGATAGAATCGTAACGTTTTGCAACAAGAAATAAATTAGGTCGGCTGACTATCGACAATGCATACAAATAATAGTACATTTTTTGTTTACTTAAATACAAGCATAAAAATAAAATGCTTTGAAATAACAATAACAAAGTTGATCTTGACATTTATTGCTTAGCTATTACAAAATTAATAAATTAGTAATATATTTTAAAACCTCGATACTTATTACTTATTACTACTTATTATTTGTGATATCACAATAAGTATTTTTTACTCAATGCATATGAAAATAAACACGATACCAATAACGAAAATGCAATTTAAAAAAATGACAGTTGGCTGCAGTAATCTTCTTTAATTTTAACGCGGGTGAAACCGCGAGGATCAATTAGTCAAAAATAATGCATTCAAAAACTTTTACGTAAACCTGTACGACCATTTTGATTTAATTTAAAATTTCACTACGACTTTGACTATAACATCAAACAATTCATGAAACCATTAACCATTACCATATTATGAATGATTACAACAAAAAATAAAAACATTTATTGTGTCATTGGATAAGACTATACTCTTGAATGTTCCTTACATGGCAAGCTTACCACCTACATTGTCAGAACAACTGTGGAACATCATAATGGACATGTTTGTTATCTTTTCTTAGACCGCCTCCACTCATATGTTACTCATAGGTACATTTTTATACAAACTACGTCTATAAACCTACCTTAGAATGATGACTGTATTGCTTAGAGTAGCACCACTTTTTACTCGTATTGAACTCCGAAGAAGCTATATTCGACATGGGCGGTCACCCGGGGCGCCTGGATCCAGGGGCATCAGGATCCAGGGGCCGCCTCGGGCGGTCACCCGGGGCGCCTTATCCAGGGGCCGTCACGGGCGCTAACGAATGACTAAAAAAAACGCTAACACTAACGCTAACGCTACATGTTAGGATAGATAAAGGGCGCCAAATGTGTGTCTCGCCCGGGGCGCCTAATGTGTGAGTTGTCCGGGGCGTCAAATGCGTGACTCACCTGGAGCGCCTAGATGGTTAGGGCACTGGAGCTAAATATATAAGACTAGCTGATCCCCGCGGTTTCACCCGCGTTAAAGAAGTCAAAAGGCATACATATTTAAACACTAGTAATAGACATACATGCACATTTTCATGTAAATATAGTAGGCTCCGTGAAAAACAAACAAGTCTATCCCACAGGAACAGTACATATTTTCGGGATAGTAGCCTAATTATTATTTCAAATCATAATCTATCTCTGTACCAAATTTCATCCAGATCTGTCAAGCCGTTCAAAAGTTGTAGAGTAACAAATATCCATTCACCCATCCATCCTCACAGACTCACAGCTTTATAATATTAATAAGATTTAAGAAGTTATACAGACTTTAGTTGTACACTGTTTACAGTGTTCACAAGTGGATCGAACAGGAATATCAGAATAATTTTGCTTTTACTCATAATATGTCTCATAATATGCGCAACTCTTCAGAGTGAGATAGGTTTAAGCCACGCTGGCCAAATGCGAATTGGTTCATTTAACACACATTTAAATTTTTTTATATTTTCCATCCCATTGACATGATTCTTTCCTTTACAAAACTCGTTACTTTTAATGACTAGATTCGCAATTGTAGCTATGTATTTTGAAAGACACTCGTAATGATATTGCGGTATTGATCAATTGATTTGCATTCAACAATAGGGTTACCGGAATCAATACTAAACTGGGGCAGCTTATTACCAATCATACACGTATTTTGTGATTGTATCATGACCTATTGATCTGGATTACTCCGGCGTTCATATTCTATTGATTTTTCCCCGCTTTCTATGTCTACAATTACAATGTAGAAAGTAATATGAATAGACCTAGACCTATTATAATATCAATTTGCAACCCGCACCCACCTGTTATTTTTTTTTTGCTAACCTTGTCGGTATGATATCAATACTTAGGGTTACCAAAAATCATTTTTAAATTTTAATTCTTGGATAAATTAATGTCTAAAACGTTAGTAATTAAGCAATCTTCAGGTAGTTTAATTGTCAGATGAAGTAAACGTTACCAGAGTAAAGTATAGATTAGGTAAGTTTCTCCTACTGCATTACTTAAAGAGATACTCATATGTTTTAACATATTTTTTTTATCTTAAAGCCTCACTGTTGTGATAGGAAATAAAGTATATTTTCATTTAATTTAATTTCATTAATATATTTGTAAAGCAGTCGCGACAAAGTTAACAACATATTTTACAAGATATACCTACGATAAGATTCGTTTTCAAGTAGGTAGAGATTTTAAACTAAGTTATGTTCGAAGACATATTTTTTGTGCTTTTAAATTTAATATTTCTTCCAAAGTGACGACCCTAAGCTTAGCCTAGTTTGCTATATAAAGGAATTAAATTTATTTGTGTCTGCAAATACATAAAGGTTTTCATGTTAAATCCATATTTATACAAGATGATTGCATTTGTGAAAGTTGTCTGAAACTGTTTTAGTATATTAATATCAATCGATTACCATTTCTGCTGAACAGGGATCTCTTTTCAGAATGAAAATGTTTTTAGAGTTATTAACCATACATGGTGACCGTTAACCAAATGCGGAGACTTATTGATTACTTCATAGACTTTTGAGAACTTTTTGACTAAGTCTTATTGATAACCTCTTAATTTTTTGTGAACTAATATGTGTATCTTCTTGTATAAGTTTTTTTTCGCCGTGCAATCAAATCTCAATTATACATAGGAACGTGCCTCGAATTTGAACCCTGGAATTCTACCGTAAGGTGATTTTGTCTCATTGTCTCATTTACTCACTAAAACTATCAGCTAAATATTTGAAGGAAGTAGGACCCTAGCAATTCGACTCCAGCGGCACCACCGCCACATCTATTTCTGCCTAATAACAGCAGTGTTAAGCGCTGCTGTGCCCTGGGTTGAACGGTGTGGTAGAGGTTAGTGGGTTAGTGGTGTGGAGATATACTTATTCAAGGCGTTCGAACTTAGTCTTCAGGGATAGCAACGCATTTGTGCCCAACTTCAAGTTACTTCAAGAATCTGTTATTATCTGGGGTTGATTATAAATGTCTTTGGGCAGCACTGGCCACTGACTATCAGTTAGACTGCATGCTCGTTTGCTACTCCCATAAAAAAAAAACTTAAACATAGTCCTCTATATATACAAAGTTATTCGTCACTCTCCCTTAAGCTTTAACGTACCGTAGACGTTAATTATTACCAGTGTTGAAAGACACCTATAAAAACTATCTTTGACAAATACCTACTTATTATAAAGCTTAGCTTAATGGCTCATAATCTTTATTTATTGCTAAAGGGAGGCATCTGAATAAGCAACAGAATAAGTATGAAGGACGAAGAAATCCACTGTCAAAAGATTTTTCTGATTTACGCAATAAGCACTTTATTGCTTCGTAATACGGACCTCAGAAATGAGAAAAGTAAACATTATTTTGGTTCATGAATATTAATGCTAAGTTATTCATCTCTGTTGAAATAAGACGCCGCGGTGGTAATGTTCTACCCCTTTGATATTCTGAGGACAAGAATACATAGATTAACATGTATCAGTTATGCCGTAAATTTATCGAAGAATATTTAAATTAAGAGACAGATGCAATAAGTATTATTATTAAGGAGTGATGTTCTAGCCGTGGTGACATATCTTATACGCATCCTGTCTTTATATGTTTTGTATCATTTTATATAATAAAAATAGATTAATGTCTATCTGGTTATATGTGTCTTTGAAACGCGTGCACCGAAAAAATTGTCTGTAATTCTAACTCTCTCAGGCTAAATTTTAAAATTACGACTTTTACTGATGTACAGATAAGTACATTGTCTACCTGAAGTCAAGTGAGCTCTGATGCTATCTCTGGTCATTTAAGTAGAGCTAGGAAAAAAAGCTAAACTTAACCATCAAATACACATTGGAATAGGTAAGTTCAAAGTTCGCAAATTTTGAACTTTTACATTTTTTCAAACATTATAGGGTCAAATGGTCTGTAGTTTATTGCGTTAGTAATAAAATCTTTCACAAAAAAACTGGCATTTATGCTCTACTGAGATATTTTAACATCAAATAAAGGATAACAACGGGAAACCATTTTATTACCGGCGAAAAAACGGATTCCTAATTTTAAGACGTGTTTATTGTTCCCCTCCGTAAAAAGGGGAGTTAGTTCCCAAGGACATAACTCCGTATTTATATCACGTGGACCTCACCTTACGAAGGGTGACAAATCAAACGCAGCCTGCACTTTACGAGACCGATTCAAACCTTAGGACGTTGGAGATACATTTTAAATTCAAGCGACTTAGAATTAAATGTCAAGCCACATGTTTGAGTGGTAAACGTGACCATGTATTTTGGTTCAATGTAGGACATTGGTTTATTTTAAATAGCATCGCCGATTTATCAAAAAAACTCTTTTTAGTGGAAAATAAATAGGCTGCGTAATGAGTGATTTATTGGCGAAAAGAACCTTCCATTTATTATAAGTACCTTCTTACTTACTTATTATTAATTGGTCAATTATATAAATAGTCACCAAAATTGTTACCATCACGGTTTAGGAAAACGGGTGATTTTCGCGAAACCGGTTCAAAGCGTTGCGTTGCGGGACAGTCTCTTTTCAAACAGAGCTTATGGTCAATGTTTGTATACCTTCTCCGAAATCGCGTCGAATCTTAAGATTATTTGTTTTAAAAAAGAAAGATTGATGACAGACGAGGTGTGAACTAATCTCGTCAACTGATTTCGTTGAAACGTTCTGTCAACAGTAGGCATGTGGCTGATTAAAAAAAAAAGTGTGTATAAGATAAAAGTTACGTGTTAAAATGTAAGATAGTTGTAAAATTATTATTTTTTTTATTTTTGATGTATTGAAAGTAGCTATTTAATTTGTCCTTAAAATCTAGGATAAATATTTATTTGTAGTAGAAATGATAATCTATAAGACCCTACCTAAAGTTGATCACAAATGTTGTTTTTACTACCTTTAGATGTACACAGCTTACAGTGCACCTGATGGTATGATGGTACCGACGTTACAACCTAAATGGTGAATAGTGTAGCTATTGCCGAACAATTGTTTGTAAATAATTATCGTAAGCGTATAATTTGTCTTTTTATCCAGAATATTGGTGCTATGGCAGCAAGGATCTGCAGATGCTACCGCAACTGAATCTAAGAATCATAAACTATATGAACAACATCTCCAAATAAATACAACTTACTGAAAATTTATATTAATGATACGTGTATTTTTGAGATCAGATTTCATATAACAAATAAAAAAACTATATTAATTTTAATTAAATAGTAATAGCCTTACATAGTTTTTTTTTTATTAATACGGGAACATAATTTATAGATCAAAATTGAAAATGCTCCTACATCTAATTTGAAATCGAAAACATCTCGTATCAAATACATTTTCGAATCGTATCCATTATTTTTTATTAAAAAACAGGTAGCGGTAGAAATGTATTGGAGCGATTAGAGCCATCGTGTTAGTTACTTTTTTATTTGAACTTCATTCCGAAGATGATTTATGGGTCTTCCATTTCTGGGCCCGACTTTTTATCGATTTGTTTCGAATGTCAATAACAGAGATATGATATGAAATAAAAGTAGATATGAAGTTGGTACACACAAAAAAAATGCTTGAAATAATTCAACGATAATATGGTAATATGGATAATGTTTTGGTGACCTGTGTGATGCAGAGGTTACTATACTGGTCTAACCCGTAGGGGTCCGGGTTTGATTCCCGGACAGACAGACATTTAAATGATGAATTTTGGTTCCATTCGTGATCTGGATTTTTTTATATTCTTCTTTATGTATCTTTACTTGTGTGTTGTCATTCCAAAAGGCTAAGAGTGTGAAAAGCGTCATATTAAGACAGTACCTAGTCTTAGAAAAAATATACAGGTTTCGGAAAGCACTTTTGAAGATAAGTTTAAAGTCGATAGACACGTGATAACTAGAAATACCATTAAGATATAAAACAACTTTAAACAAAGTAATTAGTAGCAGCGTAGTAGCGTAAGACCATTACAATCAAACACATTTATAAGTGGAACTTTACCGTCATCAGGAAATATATGAGTCGTAAATATCTTATTTTGTGTCGTTAATTTTTAACGACTTTGTATTTAAGGAGGACGTTAAAACCGTCGTAAAATGTTACCACCCGCTAAAAGTTTAGAACAGCTGTAAGCAATTTATTGTAACCAAACAATACAAGTTTAATAATGGCATTTTATTCGCCAAGTCCAATATTTTACACTTCCGTTCGTTTGTATTTCGTTTGGGATTTAATAGCCCGCCCAAATTTTGATGGAATTTTATAGTGGTGTGAAGCTAATAGTGTACCTAATTTATAAAGTTCGTTATTTTCTTCTTCTTATTTTAAATAAAATTTAAATAAATAAATTTTAAAAGTTTCATTTTAAAGATTTCATAGTTTATCAAAATATTAAAAAAAAAACAATTAGTAAATTAAGGTTTCATACTCTTTTAAGATTTGGATCAGATCTAAAAGAAAATACACAGCTAAAGCGACCCCTTTATTTTTTTGGTCGAACCAATAAATAAGATGGTGTAAACATTTCTAGGGATAAACCTTTTAACCCTTATATCAATAACCAGTTGCGACTAAAAATATTGTGATGGAATTACTACGTGACTGAGTAGCGATCGTATGGATAATTTACATGAAAGTCGAAGTTAGTTTATTTAATATCACAATAAAGTGAAAATTAGAGCGATTACTTTATAACATGCTAGTCAAAGGTAACTAAAGCTACACGTATTTTTGTTAATAACAGCATAAGCACCCTTGTGTTCTGGTTTGAAAGCTGTGGTAAAGAGACATACATCACAGATACCCATGGGCAGGGTATCTTTCAAACAGATACATGGTCGTTTGCTACTTCCATAACACAAAAAATATAGGTATATTTTTTTTAACAAAATAATGTGTAAAATATTAACGTTTACAATTTCCTTAATTTTACGGCCACCAACGATATATCCATTATCTTAGTTGTCTCGAAATCAATTCTTATCATATTAACATAAATGGTACGCTGCCAAACAGTCCCTATACAAACAAACCCGTAATAGATCAACGTCAATCCTGAATAAACATGTGATGGGTCCATCGCCTGACAAATAAACCATGCCCGTTTTAAAGTTTGACCTCCAAAGTCGCGATAAATCGTCTAAGGCGGTAACACATGTGCGACTTTTCGAACGGGTTTTGCGATTGTTTTACAATTTAAAAATAAAAAAAAAATTGAATCTGTAATATAATCTTTAGTTTAATTTATTTTATTATAAGAGTTTTTATAATTAGAAGTCCATGTAGGTCCTATCTATTTGTATTATTTTTGTAATACTCCTGTCATCATATTTATGTTGTCCTTCGTTACCTTGTTTTGTTTTTGTTTTTATACTTATATGCTTTGTTCTTTTTGCAGGTACGTAGTAGCTTTAAATAAGGTTTTTCTTGCTTGCTTCTCTCCAAGTGCGACAATATCCAGGTCATAATACCAAAATAAAACCGCGGACGTAGTTTCAAACAAGACAAGTAAATATTGCGACATTTGCGACTCAATTTCGATATAAAACATCAATTCACAATAGTCGCACGTTCAAAATCAACCTATCAACAAAATCTATACAACTTTTGCTATTTGTACCGAAATGGACAATTGTGAAAAGTAGCCAGTTTGAAACCGGTTGATAAATATGTCACACATGTCTTGGCGCCACAGATAAAGATAAAAGCCTTTTTGTTTTAACACTGCCAAATGGTTCGTAATGTGTTATTTAGCGAAAGGAATGCGAAGTGAAAAACTTCGGACAATAAAACCTTTCACATTGGCGACGATTTTTTGTTGCTACGACTGTTAAGTTACGACTTTTGGGTTTAATATGTATGTTTGTTGACAGCATAATTAAAATGTTTCTAGAGTCTACCTGATCGTACGTAGCCACTGGTCATCTGTGATCAAGGCCAACTATAATCAGAGATTTAAGTACCTAAGGCTAATTATTCCCTTTTTTTCACCTTCCACCTTTAAAAGTTATCCAATGCCTCGGGAGAGACGCCGGGTTATTTCGCCTCACTAAAACCCCCTGGTGGCCGTCACCGAAGAGGACTCCGCGGTCTCAGCAATGAACGCCATCCGGAGTCCTCTGAGCGCGTTGCCCCATCGGACTCAGCTCGGGCGAGCGCTGCTCTCGCTGAAGGCTAACTACTCCTGCTGACTTGTCTTTCTTCCCACACCTTATGTCCTTATACCACATATTCTTTTCTTCGCAATATTAACGGTGTGTGAACTATATTCACTTAATATGCACAAGCTCGCTAAGGACTTATATTATCACTCTCTACATTTTTTTCATTCTTTCTTTTTATGTTTATTCTCAACTAGCATTTGGCCGCGGCTTCGCACGGATTAAAGTGCATATAAGCCTTTCTCTTGAATCACTCTATCTATTAAAAAAAACCGCATCAAAATCCGTTGCGTAGTTCTAAGCATACATAAGGACAAACAGCGGAAAGCTATTTTGTTTTATAGTGTGTAGTTTGGGTGCTTTTATTTCGGAAGTCATGATACAAATGCATAACAAAACATATATCAAAACCATATTCATAGCGAGACACACAGTCTATGTTCGACCAGTTCTAAAGTACATAACCACAATAAACATGTAATAAGTGTCTATAAAATGTTTTTTATTTACATAAGTAATCGTACACCGGTGTCCAGTGTCTGCAACCTTGCTCGCTATTGCTACTCGGATGTCGTGGCCTTCGGAAATAAATACTAAACACTCATATTTCTATTCTATTTAGAGATAATAAATTACCGGTATATGATTCTGAGTTTCTACGTACAATTAACTTGCATTAATATATTGATAGCGCATTGAATTTCGTTTTTAGGGTTACGTACTGACTGGATACTGCTTCCGGAGTCGAACTACAAAGAGTTCTACCACTCATTCAATTACTATTTCAATTGTATCAGCAATTATACTCAAGGCTTATTACAAGCTTACAGTCAGGTGTCAGCTTAACTACGGCTTAACATTAATTTTCTTTGTTTGTATCACAAAGTTCATTTAAGTTGAAGTAACGTTCATGTTAAATTCATTTGGTGAGGTTAAATCGTGGCGGAAGATGCGTCTACAATTCTACGAGATTGTACGTGTCAGGATTAAAAAAAAACCGGCTCCAAATTGGGTTCTAATTTCTGTTTTAAATTATAGACATCCGTCGTTTATGAATGTATCGAAAAAATATAACAACGAACGTACAAAGAGTAACAATGATATAATATGACACGCACAAAAAATATTTTTTCTTTGTATTGTAACGTACTTGCAACGTTTTTATTAAGTTCTTAAGATTTGCACATCTTAATTATTATAAATGCCAAAGTCCGTTTATTTGTTTGTTTGTAACGCCTTCACGCTTTAACTACTCAACCGATCGTTATGAAATTTTGCACACA
>DWPV01002731.1:0-16570 GCA_018251915.1 Urbanus proteus proteus
TTGCTGTTTATTGGCTTCAATATATTAGTGTTTCAATATTAAAGGTTTTTAAAACTTATAGTGAAAATGTTATAGGTAGATGGATCCTTCGTGATTTGATCAGCATACCTATTTTTGCCTAATAACTGCAGTGTCAAGCAAATTTAGGTTCTCGTTTGATGAGTTTGGTAAGGAAGAGAGCCTTAGTCGTAGTTTTTCAACTTCTTCTTTTTCAATTTCTAGATAACCTCAAATAGGACTTCTATCCTATCTGTGGTTATCGTTATCCACTGAACAGTAGGTGTACTACACATAGGTATACGAGTATGCTACTCCTATGTGGTAAAAATTCTAACTTTAAATTTTAATTTTAAAAATGTAGCACACAGTACGTAGACAATTTTATCTTTAGTGATAATTTACAGAGCGCTGGCAAACATCCAAGAATTCGTTCGCGCAGAAATGCATGGAAGAATTTATTGTAGTTAAAAAATATTTATCGTTAGTTTCTCGGCATAGCCTGCCACTTTAACTAATTTCCACCCCATCCTAGTGTGAGTATGAACCGGCCTTGGCAAGAGAATTTTTCGTCAATACTTTCAAATATTAAAGCTGTTTTGACCTAAATTACTTCGTACCGTAGCTTAAACTTTTATTGACAAATATTTAGCATTTTTAAATGTACTCGCATGTACGGGTCATTTAGGCATGGTAAATTTACTCAGGACTTTTTAAATTTTAAAGTACAGGTACAGAGGAACAGCATATTTGTTTTATAGTTTTTGGCAACAAAATCATAGATAGGCACTTATTATATAAAATTCGTTTTTAAACCTTTATAGCAATAGTTAGTCCTTTATGATTCTGTTTAAATGCGAATAAAATTTTGTGAAACAATAAACACGAAATCTTTCTCGCATACTAGGAGCTAAACCCTATAACATTCTTATTTTCCGTTCAATAAAAGCCGTTATGCATCATAAACAAAGTATACGACTTCCTACGAAGATTCCATTTTGACGTGCGAGGGAAACAAATTTAGCTTATTGTAAATCCTTCTTATCTCGGCCAATAAAGGAATCCCTGGAGACTTGTAACCAGTCGTATACTAAATTGCTTCGCCACATCAGTAGCCGCAAGAGAATTAAGCATGTGTATATATTGGAGTGAGAAAGACGAATATATACGAAGTCTATCGCACAGGCGACGGAACGGACAGACGAATATATCGGTAGACAATTGAAAATCAAGTAAAAATCTTTATTTAACATATTACTTTTCTTGCAGTAAAAATATAACATTTTGAATAGATATACCTATTGTTAATACAAGAAGTATGAATTGTAATTGTAAAAAAAATAATAATATGAGTAACGATTGTGCACAAAGTGATACAGTCGACTGTGTGCCTAATGTGTGTGTGTGTGTGTGTGTTTGTTTATTACATGAATGTACGTTTATAATGTAATGAAGGGTTAGTTACGAAAACATTTTAATTAATGCATTATAGAAACTTAAAATTATATTAATATTGCAAAAAATGTGAGACTCGTCTTTCGGATATGATTCTTTCCTTTTGAGTTTGTAATAAAAGCAAGGTAAGTATATTTTTTCTTTTCTCAAACTAATTTTTCTTTGTGGTTTTTTAATGAATATATTTATTGACTTTTTATGGGTTAGTTTTCAAACTAACAGAGAAGAACATAAATTTTCCTTGTTTTAATATTGTGTAATAATCAAATTAAGTATTATTTCATATGTTTGCATATATATGCAATATATTTTTATCCACTTTTGTAATTATTTATTTAAAACTTTATAATAACTTTATCATTGGTGCAAAAGTAGGTTTAATGCAATGCAGAGTTTTAAAAAACAGTTCTGTTTTTTAATTTAGTAATATTTTTTCTGTGTTGCATTATTAAATAACTAAATAAATAAATAAAGGGGGATTAAAGTAATGTTGGTAAATTTGATTTAAATGTAAATATTATTTAAGTAATAAAATGGACATAAAAACAACATAGTATCGACATAGTTATGAATAACGTTATTAACTTAATGGAGTCCATTACATACCTAAAGTAATTAAACCTATATAAAATATGTAGTTTAATCGTATTATTACCGAAAACGTAGTTAGTAACATTACTAAACTCCAAACGCATCCCTTTTAAAGTTTGAAAATTAATGGTTTTGGTGTTAAAAGTAGGCGCGACTTTGCAATTCGGAAATGAGAAAAGTTTTAAAATAACACTTCTAAAACCAAAGTGTTCTTCAAGTATCATTATCGTGAATTACAACTTTGCCGGAACTCCTGTTCGACGTACGTAACACAAAAAATAATAAATAAATATAAATACATATATACAAAATATGAGAATAATAAATCATACGTTACCTATTTCCACTGGACAGCGATGTCTCAGCTCAGCTTCTGTAAAAATAAATTACTTTATTTTCTACGTCAAATACAATATAAAACCTGCAAAAACCATATGTCAATCAAGTAAATCGCATTTGAAAAGGAGTCAAAACAAAATAGAAACAACAAGTCAACAACACTTGAACGCGTCACGGAAAACGGCGAGGGAACGAAATATCTTTGGGGAGCATTCACGCAATCCAATTATATCAACTTTTCACCCTTCAACACCTTTCTTTCCACGCGTTACATACAGTTAATAATGTAAATCAAACGTACCTTTTCAACGTGGACAATTGCAGTTTAGGAATTTGATTTGGAAATGAAAATTCTCAGGCCAATCGACACGAAGTGGTGTTATCGTCGAGAGCTGAGTCGCGTCTAACTTTGCGGCGAGCCGCGCCCCTACACGCTACTTGTACTGAATCTCTACCCCTATTCCGGGCTTCGGGAGGCGGTAATGCTCAATCGATAAACGGCTTACGTTCCACGCGTCTTGCGATGCGAATTTAAACTGTAAACGTAAGTATTACGGTCGAAATTGGGTTCCGAGTTAGTGCAGTTACGCCCGTTTGAAGTCTGCTGCATGCATTTGGGAACCCGGGGATGCTGCGCAAAACAGGAGCACGAAATATGAACGAGACTGCGAGGCGCTGCGGGTGAAGAGGGGAGTGAACAGACAGGGGATATTTGAATAGACCTCGCAGGCTGTCGAAGGGCCGCGGGGCGAGGGTAGCACGGGGTAACGCTGTTGTGTCGGAACCACGCTCCACGGTACAAATCGGCAATGTACAGTGCGCAACAAATGTGTACTTTCCATCACGGCTTTTATCAGAACTCCCGGTTGTTCCTCTTAGAAAAAACAAAAGAGCGCTGGATAATTGAATTTACCCTCATTACATTATCTGCGAAGCAAGATGTTTCTAAGGAAAATGTATTCAATTCCTCTTTTTACTACCACTACATACAAATGGATTCTTTGTTTTCTATGCGAGTTGATATCGGCGGGAGTAAAAAGCCTGGCAAGGGTTGTTAAGAGCATTTGCATACTAAACCAAGTAATCACTGAAATAAAAAATATCAATTCCCATATACGTTGCACTTTATTAAAAGCTTTTATTCATACATTGTTTAGAGAACACATATTCTTTATATGACACCATCTTACTGGCTGACTTGCAGTTGTATATGAGGTGACCATCTTAGACAGTAGTAACAATGCTTTGGTCATCGGCTTTAGAATGAACACGTATTATCTATAAAATTTATCATAGATGAACACTAGTAGCAGTGAATGCTTACCAGATGGTTACTACTATGTTATAAAAAATGACCTACCTATATTAGGTACATGTGTCCTCAATACTTATAGGTTTTATCCCTTTAGTTGTAAACTTCATATGATCCGAAAAATATTAATAAAGAATATACATATTACCATGACATTATTCATCATACAACAGGATTTAAATAAGCAAATAATTTACAGACGCATAATATTGTACATAGAATATAGACAATCTCTAATACATATACATACATACAATCACATAAGCTCTGCATATAACAAACAAAGACAGAGCTTACGCTATGACGGATATCAGCCAAGCGTATTAATATGCCCTGACACATATCAGGCCGAAATTTCATTATAGGCATAATTGAACATCACACATATGCCAACAAATTGTGAGGATTATCCAACGGTCAACGCGTGTTAAGCTCTTTTGCACGATCCGACCTTCGGAGCCTTTGAGCGGTATGTGAAATAAACGGATATAAATATGTACTTGATACTTTTACATAAATGACTACGAATACATAACTATTATATAACTTTTAATAAACTTACATCTCTTACGGTGGTTAAATAAGCAACGAAATATTTCATCGCATCTTTCCCTTGCATCGCTTATAAAAGATCGCTTAAATTCAACAGATAAAAAACAAAAAAAACATACCTACTAAAATAATATAAGTAGTTTTTTTCATTTGCCGACTTGCAGAGGTAGGTACATTAATTTTATTGATATACTCGTACCTAATAATATAAGCAGTTGCAGTGATTACTGCAAACTAGGTATAAGAAGGTACTATTTTGCTCAAAATCTTTCTCACCCAATTTAGATAACCAATCGTTTTATATATCCTAACATATATTGTTTTACTTTTTTCATTTTAAGGAAATCGGTTGCTTAATCTTTGTTCTATCTAATTACAAAACCTATTTTATTCTAATAAACATAACTACCATGGTAAGGTCTACCTATACATAGGAGTAAAATGTTTTCAAACGACCGCCCTTACAAATATCACTACATAATATAAAACAAAGTCGCTTTCCACTTGTGCCTATGTATGTGTATCTTTAAAACTACGCAACGGATTTTGATGCGGTTTTTTTAATAGATAGAGTGATAAGGTTTATATGTAATTTAATGTGTGCAAAGCCGCGAGCAAAAGCTAGTAAAAATAAAGTAATAGTAGTGAGTAGTAGTTATGCGAAAATGTTGTCTACGGATGGTGCAAACAATCCTTTTGATAGTAGCAATAAATCCCTCATCTTGCAGTCAGTCGAATGGAATCCGCAGATAATTCGTAAATCGTATCTTACAAGCTTGAGATTACTATTAGGTAATATAAATCAAATGCTTATTAGACAACGTCAATGTTCTCTTTGATATAGTATAAAAATTATATGACAGAACAAGATATAGACGGAGGTCACATGTTCAATTTATCGATTGCTTTATTTGACTTCACTTCAACATTATTATTAAACTACAGATGTTGCCCATGGCTTCGTGCGTGCTACAGTACCAAACCCTTAGGAATAGAAACTAATGGGAGAATAATGGGTGTCTACGTTATAAAATGAAGATAATTATTAGAATTAGAATAGGAAGAAATTAGAATAATGATATACGAAATCATTCAGTTAAATGTTATGTAAATTTATATTTCTTAAAGCTTATATAGATCGAAGAAAGCGTATTGACGAAACGTCCTAAGAAGTGACAAATAAAGAAATGTCCTAAAAGACCTTAATTCTTAAAAACATCGATTCTATTCAATCATTATCTGTAGACTTTCAAGACGATATTAAACACCCAAATCCACGCAAATAGTAACGAGAGTTACCTTATAAAGTGTAACGCAACTGATGTTGACAGCAAGTGATTAATACGTATCTGACGTTGTTAAGCTCCCAGATTACTTATACTTTGGGGCCCCTTTCTGGGGCACCTCAAAACGAGATAAAACGACTCGCTCATCAATATTTAATTTTAGTACTTATTCTCCTTTAAATCTAACTTTTAGTGAAATGTTATTAAGTACGCACAATTTTATAAACATAGAAAGCAATATATGCAAAGGTCATATTTTGTCGCTCGCAAAGCTATTTTTATAAAGCTTTTTTGTATGCCTACCTAAATTAATGCGTAGCATAAAATTATATATATTAATATAATACTATTTTAAATATAGTCGCCATTCATCGTCCTAATTTCAAATACATAAAATTAAGACTTTCATTTGCCAACATAAAAAAAGAAATAAAGTCCCCTACTAAAGAAAGGACATTTTCCATTACGCGTCAAAACTTTAATACGAGTAAACATAAGATAATGTCCGACCTAGGAAAAACATTAGACAAAGTATACGACCATGAATCTCCGTTGAAATAAGTCGCCTTGGAAGTCCAGAGCATTAGAGTAAGAACTCAAACAATGTCCAGGAAGCTCGCAACAAATAACCCGAGTTTCAAATACTGATTCGCTTCGTAAAACCCCATTAATTGAACCCTAGCGCTATGCTCGCTTGGGCGTTCGCCAATTTAATGTATTACTTGGCCCGCGACGCACGCTTCGTAATCCAATGTTGAATAGATATTATGATGGTGGGCGGTATGTATTCTATACAAGACAATGTCTTTAATGTACCTATTTGTATTAAAAGCGTACATTGATTACAATAGAATCATGTCTCACTATCTTGTGTTAATTGAACTTCGAAATCTTACATTTTAATAGGATAGAAACTATTTTCGAAGAATAAGTTTCGACTGCCCTAAACCAAATAGTTTGCCTACATAACTAAAAAGTAACGTGTGAAGATTAAAAAAATAATAAGTTTAAACGTTCATTACTGTAAAAATGGTATCCACCTAAGTAGTGTGTGCAATATAAAACTGATAATTGAGAAATTCCTAAATAACAGTCTATCTAAATATAGGTAAGCAACCGTTAGTTTGATAATTACGACACAATGACAATAAGGATATTTTATATTTAAACCCAACAATAAGGCAAACTTCATCTGCTACCTAGGAGACCATCAGTTCCAGAGTTGTAGTGAATTTCAGCAGTGCGAATTTGTGAATTTTTGTGTATAAAGACTAAAAACATTGCTTAAAAAGTGCATGGAATTAAAATGGTTGTACATTCCCACTCAATTTGCATTTCAAATATTTAAATAAACATGCACAAAATGCAAAAACGTTCTCGCACAAAAAGCATTTAGGGAAAAATTTTAACGACTTTAAAATGTAAATTTGGTTGTAATATTAAAAGTTTCTTACAAAATGCACTCAGCAAACGTTTGCAACGAGAAACGATGTATGCATGTAAAAAATAAGTTCTCGACCGTTAGTTTTATTATCAACATGTTAATTGGACCCGAAGGCGCTCACTTGGTACCAGTCCAAATAGCAGTTGGGCGTCGTTATTCTGTAAAGTGCAAGAGAACTAATTAAGATAAAACCGTGGTAAAGTTCTTCGCACATTTGCATCGCTACAACAGTTTGTGAGAACAGAACTTCTGGAATGGCCGGCCTTATCTGCAGTTTCGCTGCTTGAACGTATCATCCGTGGCGCAATTGTTTTCCGAAGGAATTTGCTTAAGGAAAAGCAAAGATTGCACAGATTTTAAATAGTGGCATTGGCATAAAAATAGTTTTGTCAAAATTTTAATTAGATAGTAATCTCTTAACATTAGTTAAGAGAATTAATTATTGATTAATCTGAAAAATTAAAATATGTTTAATATAAACCACAGAGAAGTTTAAAATGAAATTTCTCTTTTGTTAATTTCATTCCGCCTTTCCCGATTTTTTCTTTTTAACTTTGTTCTCCTAATTAGATAAATTCAATTTCAATTTTGAATAGAATATTAGTATAAATATAAAAAATAACAATTATAATTTAACATTTAAAAAAATAATAATTGCTCCAACAATTAATTCATCATTCATTACATCAACATAACTTAAAAACCAAGGCATATATTTATAGGCGTTATAAATGAAAAATATGATAAAATTTCATGATCAGAATAAGCCTATTCTAGATAGCTAATGGGGTCACCGCTGTCAATGGAGTTTGGGAAGCATCCCGGCCTGGTTTAATTTTGCATAAAGTGCAGTAACTGTGCGCTTTGAACAGCTAGAGGATATTTAGGAGGCAGTTCCGAACAACATACACCGATAACGGGAACAGTATGTAAATCAGTAGATGTGTAGCTAAAGTGTAGCGGAATTATATTATAATAGCTATTTCTAACTGATTTGTTTGTATATTAAGTATGAACTAATTTGTTTGTTGCTTTGTGATATTGTGGTAAATATAGGTAGTCGTAGTAGTCTGGTACTTAGAGAATTTACCCAAAACAATACGTCACCTACAACTATAGCCTTGAAATAATATTCTACAAGTATTGGATGTCGTTGATACACACAAAGACCTAAAATACCCAGGCCATATAATTTTAAATTCATCATTTCTCCCCGATCAATTATCAAATCAACATTCGCATGTCTGACTGATAAAATGATTTCGCCGCGTAACCGCTCAATTTACGCCTTACTTTACCTTCATTTCCATAATATACTTTGGTATAACATAATCCTACTATAAATCATTTTATTTTTTATTTTTGCTAATTTCATATAATACGAATTTGAAGTTCTGTTAAACTATTTAGCTTATCCATGCTCCACTTCGCATGTTCCCGTAATTAAAGCGGTCCTGCCAGGGATGTACGGAGCTCCATAACTATCGAATATCCGAAATAAAAATGTATCCAAAACCGTAACCGAATCTGATATAAAGTTTCAAATAATTTCGAATAGAGGCGGAGTTTTAATAATTGGTACACATTTTTTTCATCCGGTCACACCGATATAGTAACCATGTACGTTTCTTACCAGATTGCAAAAAAGGGCCTAAGAAATATATTGTTGATTTCTTGTAATATTCCTTAGAAAATTATCAATCCATATCCGAATATATCAAATAATCCGAAATCACTTCATATTAGTAGACGTATCCGAAACCGATATACATTTTCGCATACCTATTCGTATCCAGATCCGAAATTTCATATCCATAACATCCCTAGTTCCTTGTTTACACGTAGCTTATTTAGTACGAAGTAAATCTTCAACATTCCTTAATAATACATGGCGGGCGGTGATTACGCCAATTACGAGCGTTCTGAAAGGAAGTGGGTGTTTTATTGAAAAGACATAATGGAAAGGACCTTTGTTTAGTGGTAGCTCGATCCGCGAATGCTTTTACACGCGATCGAGTAAGAAAGTAGCCACTTACATAAGTTTTTATTGCGTTATTATTTGTGTTCTGCTACTTATTGAACATTAAATACGTAACGTACTTATTTTTTCTATAAAAAATCATAGGTCATGGTCACTTCATGCGATTATGATTATTGTTAAAACAATGATTCTGACAAAAGTTTTTATGTTATTTTCTTCTGTTAGTAGGTACCTACTACTATATTATTTTTGAGTAAGATATGAAAACCCGAAAAGTTTTTTAAAATAATGAATATTAAGTGGATTAAGTATTTTAAATTTGACTCTTATTTTACCATTATAAAACTACTTCATCTATACATAATTTCTTGGACAAATTAAACTTGATACGACTCAAGCGACATTGCGGTTACTCTGCAGTCTATCAAAGCAAATTTCCTACCGGCGAAGCACAGTAATGGCGTTTCTAACGTTTATTGATTTGTAAGACCAGCAAAATGGAGCAATAACCGATGCAAGATACACTATAGCGACATACACATAATATTTACATATAATATATTGCATACAGCAACGAACCTTAACTGTATCCAATTAAGACAGTTCTCAATTAAAACCTGGAAAGTCCTGAAATATTTTTAAACTTGAAATAAGTATTTTTTCCTTAAAAAGTAGCGTACATTAGCCGATGGGCTAGATAGGTAAAGTAAAACAATAATTAAGCAATATCAAATAAAGTATTTTTATCTACATACATAATAATCATTCATTATAATGCACTATTGTAAAGTGCACGATGTTAATTAACAATATTTATTACGGGTACTTTGTGTACCAATACTTTAAACAGAGGCGACTTGGTTCTTGGTTCGACAGGCTATTTTATAAAGATGATAATAATAATCGAGGAAGAATGCTATTTGCCGAATGCCTGCCAGAGAATCAAACCTAGATCACCAGCCGACAAGATAATTGCCCAGTGCATGATTAAATAACTTAGGTCTATACTATTAGTCTTCAGCAATTTGCCGCATGTACTGGATGCATTGTTCCAGTGTGATTTACAAGGACAGAGCGTAATTACCGTCGGAACATACATTACGGCCGTATATCAAGAGGCTGTTTCTAGAATTTGGCAATACTGTTCATGAGTATCAACTACGCTACTGAACTGGCAACTTAAGGGCTCTATAGAAATTCCCGCTATTTATTAAGTCTGTTTGTGCTTTTGTCTGTTTGTTATTGAGCTGTTATTTGTAATATTACATTTAAACTATGGTGTCTATGGTTCATCTTTTCATTTGTATGTTATACCTTTAAGGTACCTACCTACAAGTATTACAGTATAATATTTGGCATACTGATTGGACTCGTAAAGTATCTGCAGGCGATTCCTTTGAGAAAGTACCAGAATGAAAATGATTAATTTGAAACTATACATATAGCATAAACACACTGTTCGCAGACAGAAGATTTAGGATCTAGATATTGGATCAGATGAGAGATGTTATTATATTATTATTTTTAAATTTTAAATATTTCGAGAGAACCAAGATACGCTATCGTGCCAAAAACTATAAGCAAAACTGAAATCTGCATACTCACTTGAAAAAATAAAGTCAGCACACTATTCGCTTAAGAATTTTTGAAGATCCCTACCCGACTGGAGATACTCTGATTGTCTTCTCGTGTTATATGAATTAGAAAGGACCAATGACACCAACAATCGTACAAAAGACCCTAAAGAGGAAATAAATGAAGCTTCTTTTTCATGCCATATTACTTTGTCCTCGACAAATCTCTTGACCTCAAACAAGCGAACTCAACCTCATCCCAACCTCAAACCTCACTGATCCCATTAATTAGCAAGGTGAAGTAGGTTAGCTCATAATCGATATAAATCCTCAATCCCGTGCTTCATTTCAAACTTGTCTATTTATATACAAACAAATAAAATTGAAATGTATGTTTGTGATTTCAAAATAACTTTTTATTCTATTTTCTCAATAAAAAATTTCTCGTCTGTCTGTCTGTTTGTTTAGCTGAAGTAATCTTCTAAACGGCTGGATCGGTTTTAACAGGACTTTCACTGGAAGATAGATGAAAGTCGAATGCGCAACTTAAACTACTTTAATTTTTTTTAATGCATTAGTGTGCCCTCTACGCGCAAACGGCAACCGTCTCGGAAAAGCAGGGTATTCGTTATTTTTAAATGTATATTCCTTTTTACTTCTTAAACGCGAGTGAGACCGCGGGGATCAGCTAGTTCGGTATATAAATGGTAATATCGAGTTTTGACATCTACGTGGTTTATAGCATTCACTGTTTCAGTAAAATATTGCGATTGAGAGCGTTGTTCGGATAAATCTCTCTCTATTTGTAGATAGCATTCTGTGCTGTGAAGGCGATTGCATCAAAATTTGAATTTAAATTTTAAAGCTGGTAAGATATAAATGGTTATTGGAAATAACGCAAATACGAAACTGTAAAATCGAGTTTCTTTTTATGCATCTCCGACAGTAACTGTATATTTTTATGTAGGTACCTACATATGTATTGAAGTTTTGTTGAAATTCAAGTATAGACGTTTTGCAAATTTCTTAGGCCATCTTAAATTTAGCGAGTTGATTCTTTATGATGATTGAATGAGATGATGAATAGGGCTCTATGGTGCAGTGATTTTGATAAATTGAATTATGCTTAAAAGTTGTTTTTAAGAATTGCACACATTTGTGGACGATTTAGTTACGAGCACAGCAACCTTGTAGTTGATACGATTTTTTCCCAAATATATAAAAAAAATCATAAGGGACGTCTCCAGGTAGATAGGTACCTATATCTCCATATCATTCCATTCAGTTGTTTAGATTTTACCTAATCTTTTGTCCAAGATGCATAAAGGCAATTTGTTCCAAATTGCTAGATGCGAGCCAAATGCAGTGCGCATCTGTTCAAACTATTGATTATTGTGCGAATTTTTTCTCGGAATCCCGAACTGAAACGAATGAATTTTCAGCAAGCAAACTACGAAAGTATTACCGAGAACGCGAACGGCAAAAAACAAACAAGTTCGGAAAACATCTACGAAGTATAAAATTCACAATATGTGAACAACATTTACGTAGGTACCTACTGAATACGTACTGAAAATATTATAATATCTTTAAAAATAACAGTGAAATTTAAAATATGACATTGGTAATTATCACATAATACATAATATTAGTTAGACGTTACAAAACACCTCAAGTGTCCGACCATGTTTAGCCTCAGGGAGTACAGGTCGCCCCTCGACCAGGTAGACCGATGACGCGCAGAAGACAACAAGAACCTGCTAGATTCGGAAGGCATAGAACCGGTAGGAATCTCAATTGGGGAAGGACCATCACTGGGCTTTAAAAGGCTAATAGATAGATGGATAAAATTAGACGTTCCATATTTTGTTTAAATATAAATTAATCGCATTCGGTTTAAATCGGTTCACTCACAATTGACTTTGCTAAGTGAATGTACTTTCATATTTATGAATAGATATGTTTACGTATACATAAATATAGAACCCAATCTTATTTAGTATCGTCTAAGCACAAAACTAACAACATTTTGTTCTTGAAATGGATATTATCACTACACGACTCCACTTTAGAACAAACCAACATAAATTTACTAAAAGCAAATTTATATCTAGTATTAAGTCCATTCAAGTAGAAAGAGCCATATTATTTGTACTTATGGCGAGAGTACCTACAAGCAGACCGAATTTAATTGAGGATTTATGACGTCATTAAATTGATGCAGAAATAGTGCAGAGTTAAATGTGAGGTACAGTCAGCAGCAGTGACTACCTAATAGAAGAAAGTTTAGTGAAGGTACCTTTATTGCATAAATAATTTAGTATAAATGTTGTAGTGTTTATAAAATAATTTGGGATTGTCGATTCCACCAGGCATATGAAATTAATGACATGAGTCATGATGACAAAACAAGTATATTCTTTTCAATTCAATATTTGTACAAAAAAACACCTTATTAAATATTCTAACATGTTGAAGTTTCCGTAAGCTGTTATATATTACTTTAAACTCCTCATGCACGCAGCAGCTTCTTAATTGCAAAAAATATCTAAACTTAGCTACTTTACTCGTAAATAACAAAAAGCTAGTTCTACTGTAGAACACGTCGCGCTTCAGTGTTTTTATAAATCGAACAATATAGATCATTCACAAATTAAAACTTATTATTTTTTTATATTTATCTGACTTTTGATAATGAGAAGGTTCTCTTACTGGTGACAATATTAAATTAAAACCACATGTACATATATGTATCAAAAGGAGATCTCCCGCCGAGCTAGGTAGGGGAACGGCCGTGCTCACACAATCTCAGTTCGGAGTTTGTATAAATGCAAGATGCTGAGAATACTTCGATAGCGTGATTCAGATACACTACTGCTGCCATCACTTGGTGAGTTGCAGGAAGTCACAACATATACATACATTTCTTTAATTAAATATGTTATTTAAACGCTAATATGTTTAAATCCTTTGTGTATTTACAATATGTATGCTAAAGAAATGTTTGATTTAATCATCACATACCATCGTCATACCTATACCGAATATCATTTGATACCTAATTAAAATAAAAACCTCAAATCTTAAACCTTTTCGGTATACATCGTGCTTTATTTCTAAGAATTGATTTGCTAAAACAAATCTTGCTTTCTCATAGTATTGTGTGTGGTTCAATTGAAATGATACCGGTAATTGAACCGACAATATGAATCAGAGGTTGATTGCTGACGAACGATGCACTGGTTCCCGGTCAATCACGCTCCACTGAGCGATTGCATCATACTAATTGACATTCATTCTGACGTCCGTCCGTAATAATAAGGAACAAATGACGAAAGAGAATTCTCTCTTAAATTTTAGTCATATTCATACTTGTAATTTTTTTGTCCCTATGTTCAGGCCTATGTTCAGCAGTGGACACATAAAGGCTGATAGATAGATAGAATTTTTTTGTACACTTTGAATGCATTGATTAATTTTTTTTTTTCGTATTAGTCCTTCAACTCCTTTAGTTTGCTCTCCGTTGACCTCGTCACAATTACAATTATATTTGGAGCGTAATTAGTTGATCTACTTCCATTGCTAAATATGCTAAATTCAGGATATTTTAAAAGTTCAAAGCTTTTATTTTTTGTAAAACTTATATAGTCAATATTTTATTTTTATTTTTCAACGTTTGCTATCGTTACGTAATTAATTCCACACATTCAATTAGCACTCCATAATCGTATTATTGCGATTTACAACCTCAAAAAGCGATTATAGATGAAATAAATAAAACTAATAGCTAATTATTGACGATAGAAACGCGGTCACATGTACGATACCAACTAGCGGGTAATATCGCCATAATGCCAACGTTTGTATTCTGCGGACGGTACATTTGCTATAAATCAGACCGATAATAATTATACAGCAGCCATTTGTAGCCATGAAGGCAGACAAACAGAGGTGTTTCATAGATATAACACCTCAATTCAAGATTAAATTAATTTGCTAGAATATTGTCATATGAAGGCAAGTGGCTACTGACACGCTCTGCCATAAAACTTAGACATGTAAGATGTATAAATATACTTGTAGTTATTTCTTATAAGGTACAAAAGCAGATGGACTACATCATGGAAACAGCGAGGCAGACGGACTACCTGATGACAAACGAACACCGTCGCTTATGAACATGTGCTACACCAGAGGAGATGCCAATGCATTGAAGCTGGTCTTGAAGAGAAGATAGTCATTCTTTGTTATGCCTATTTCTTTTATAAAATTATGTCACAAACAATTTAATATTCATGTGTGATCACGTAAACATTTTGTAAGTCTCAAGATAAGAAACTAATATTTTTAATGTTAAATAAAAACAAGTGTGTCGAACCAGCGTGATCTTAGCCAAACCCTTTCTGGTAGATCGTGCGTGTTATGCGTTACCGAAGGTAAATAGTCCGGAAACTTATGTAAATAACATTGAGACCGGCAAGGCCTCGTACTTACAGACATACTGAAAATATTACTATTAGGTATAAATACAGTTCACGTTATACTTGAAAGAGTTTTACAAATTAACGATGGTATAATTTTGTCACTATCATATGATAATAACTTTAGTGGTCTGCTGATGAAAAAGAACTATATAAACTAAAAATATCTGACAAGGAAGACATAAATGAAATAGAAAACCTTCCGTGTGCCATGTGTGGGTTTACCTAAACTTCTTACTTACCACTATCGTTAAACCAAAGCGTGATTGACTCTATTATTATTATCTATACCTGCAAATAAATAAAATTGAAGTGTCTGTTTTTAATTTCAAAATAACTATGACATAAAAGCAATTTGTCTTTTTTTGGCTGAGGAAATCTTCGAAACGGCTGGACTGATTTTGACGGGACTTTTACTTGAGGGTGAGGTCGCGGGAAAGCCGAATATCATTTATGTTTAAATATGTACGCGTTTTTAACTTCCTTACTTCCTTAACATCAACTAGTGAAGAAATTAGAGTGACGAAGTTGCCTTTCGAGTCCAACCACGAAGGGGAGGGTTACCACCTTAAAAGTTATTTACTTTAATATTATACACCTTTAAAAACGTCACAAAATACAAACACGTAGGACCCTTAACGTTGTTTCCATTTCCTATTAAACCAAGTGATAATGAATATATAATTCATATATTCTATTGAACGTGTAATTAATTCAAAATTCTCGCTGGAATTCATAAGATATGCTGACATCATCTGACCGGTATGATTTGAGCGGAGCCCTTTCCAAGAGATTACGCGTATCATGCGCTCCCGAAGCTACGGTCCTTATCCTGTAACATTATTGGAACACTCGTGTAAATAACACTGAAGCTGGATTGTCCCTTAGGTTTTTGTCGTTAAAATGTTAAGAATACATTATAATGTGTAATATGATTAAGTACTTTACATATAACACATTGTGAAAGATCACAACGCGCCTCAAAATAAACTCCGCGAAGTAAATGTTATAGCCGGAATATCAAATATGTTTTCTTTACGCGTAAAACTTTGAAAGATTGGATATCTCTAATATTTTATGTTACGACTTTATAAAACTTAATCAAGCATTATTTAATGCTTTTCCATATATGTAGATACTTATCAAAGCTATAGCAATGCATGAACAATACAGCTATAATAATTATTTGGCACAAACTGCTGATATCTGTATACAAAGCATTGCCAAAAATCATTGTTTAACCAAAACTCAAACATAATAATAAATTAAAGTATTTTGCGTAGGACAAAACCACAACTAACAATTTACTGCTGCAAAAGCAATGCAAAACCTAGCAATTGTAAATAAATTAAAGCAGGTTACAACATAATAACATTATTATCACTTGCTATAACGTGGACGCTGAAAAAATCTACACGTCTGAGATAAAATACAAAGGTGTGTGAAGTTTATCAATTTACATTTCGTCAGCTTGGTGGACACCACGCCCAGCAGTGAGAGATTTAAGGGTTGAAGACAACTATAATACACCAATAAAAAATTCTTAAGACAGAATTGT
>DWPV01002732.1:0-16564 GCA_018251915.1 Urbanus proteus proteus
AAAGTCGCTTTCTCTGTCCCTATATCCCTATGTATGCTTAAATCTTTAAAATTACGCAACGGATTTTGATGCTTTTTTTAAAAGATTGAGTGATTGAAGAGGAAGATTTAGATGTATAATAACATCAGTTTATTCTGTAGTATATTTAGTATCAGCTTTGCACCCGTGCGAAGTCGGGGCGGGTCGCTAGTATTACTATACACGTATTTATGTTTTAACGACACAGGGTTTATTCATGAGTGAGATTTTACTACACGAGACCAGAACAAAGGGCCGAATAACAGAGGTGTTTAAAACAAACCTTTCTCTACCTCTCTTCCTGCTTTCAATTCACGCTTACAATGCAGTGTAATTTATTTGTGGCATTTACTGTGGACTCATAATCAAAAGAATGGATTATTGAATGGACTAATTTATTAATATGTATTCTAACGTGATCAAATTTCTTTTCTGGGTCTCAGAAACCCAGGTATAACAAGCTTTTATTGAGCTAAAATTTTGCAAACATTTGGTTCGGACAACGGATCGAAATTTTGCGTTTGTATATCCCGTGATATCCAAAACCATAGAAGATAGCTGAAGGTCTACTGTATAACAGACGATAATTAATTTTGGAAAAGAATATTAGCGAGCGCGCCACGCGCATGCGGCCTCCTTCGCGGGATGAGCGAGATGTTACCAATGTTTACGTATTCCTTTTTACATTTTTAACGCGAGTGAAACCGCTAGTGTAATAACGGGAATCAGCTAGTTTTAATTAATAAAAAAAAACCAAAATTATACTTTAATACCACCCCTATCGAGAAGCATATAGCGTTATTTAAAAATTAATTATGATTGAATTTGTACATAGATAAAAAAGTTGACAGCGCCTACAGCAATCAAAATACTTAGACACATTTTATATACAACATCGGTTTTACACGGAGGCAACAATGCGCCTACGCTCACGTACGCCAGTTATATAAGACGGCCAATATGATTTTGCATGATTTCATCGTACGATTGCTAATTTGACATGCCTTAGCAATTATAGCAGGAAAATATTTACACAATCGAGGTCATATTTAAAAAGCTACATATATGTTTTTAAACTGGAACTGCCCATAATTTCACTGGGTTGGCTAACGCCGTGTTTCTGCCTATAATTAATATGTAAGATACAATCTATTTTGTATTTTTTTCATTTAGAAGTTGTTAACGAGTATGCAGTTCATTTGATGGACATCTCCGCTACCCATGGACATCTGTGGTCAACCCAGATAACATAAGCGTCCTACCTCAGGTTGACCTCTGATGAATTGCTATCCCTAATAGTGGCGATCGTGTAGCAGGAGTTGAATTAAAGACAGCTTAACCACGAAAAGTTCACCACTAACAAAATACCTGAAAGAAAAGATTAGAATTCTTAATCACGTTCTAATGAAATTGTATAAAAAGCAATGCGCAACTTTACTTACGTTTTAACAGTAAAATAAGGACGCACAATAGACTTTTTACATCAGTATCGGTAAGACCAAGTCCGACATAAACATTTGAAATGATGAATGATTGGCAAATATTTAAATAAAAGAAAATTTTGCGCGCCGCATGCTGGCAAATAAGTTACGCTAAATCATCATGACGAAATGTCATTACAATCTAATCAAACAATCAAAGGTAAACTGTTACCTTTGAAAAATGTATACAGACGACTGCGTCTGTATATATTTTTATAATATATCGCAAAAAACCTGTTGGCTTCATCTAGTAGGGCTAAAGTCCATATTCGATTCGTTACGAGATGATTTATGTAAATATCATTGTTGACCAAAAAAGTAATAAATAATAATAAATAACCCTTCACACTCATAGCCCTACAGTAGGATTTTCTCTTGTGTCGTGGGTGCCCTGGACAACACACAAGACAAGGACACACACCCAGACCAACAACGGAAATTTAAACTCATCATTCAAATTTCCGCCTCGCTGGGAATCGAACCCAGGACCCTCGGATTAGCGGTCCGGCGTGTTAACCATTGCGCCATCCGGGTCGTCATACTATTACATTACAGGGTTTAAAAATATTGTATTTTATGCCATATCCTATTTTAACAATATATCCAATAAATTATAGGTAAAATACGAAAAAAAATGTTAATAGGATAAATATTCATCTTGTAACATACATGATATTATTTTATTTAAAAACGTAATTTGGAATCGTTCAATAAACGACGATCGCAAATAATTACATAATTGATATTGTACGCATTGCTAATTACCTCATTGTAATGAGTTGGTGACATTATCACAGATATAATTAAATATTTATAACTAACGACCTAAAATAACTAAGTATAATGATAACGACCATCGTAAATAATCGATGATGTACCACTAACACAATTATATTATGTCACACACCATAGCTCGGAATAGCAATAATAATTACAATAACATAATTTAAAAGAAAAAAAGAAGCGTTAAAAATAAATATAAATGTGGAGGATTTATAAAATACAAATAATTTCAGAATTTTTGACATTTCTTTTATATGTCGATATATTGTAAATCAAAGGTTTTACCAAATCGAGAGGACAATTGAATAACCTTTCGCTACATTATTTTTACTTAGTTCTCCACATACAAATAAATAGTTAAAAATGTACGATGACGTAAATCTAAGCAACTTGCACTTGTCGTACGACTCGTCGTGGTCGTGTACAGTAAAAGTAGCTACGTTCTCGTTAACTCAAACCGTCCTATTTCCTCTGTTTGTATTATAACTCGCTTTCATTTCTTACATAACTGGGCTTCGATATCATTCCACGACTCGTGTTTAACATCTATTGTTTAATTAGTTACTTACTTGTTTAAATACATTATTCCTAACCGCGTGGCATAGTGATTAGTGTTGGTATTCTTAAGGTATTCATCAAAAGGTGTGATTACCGCAAATGCGATGGACGTTGTTCATAATTGTATCGAGCAAGATTTTTAGAATTTTGATTTTACGTTAGACTTTAGAATCTACACAAATAAATTAAAGTGTCTGTGATATCAATATAACATTTTTTACTCAAGCCATATGAAAATATATAGGATACCTATAACGAAAATGCATTTTTTTGTCTGTTTGTCTTTTTAGCTGAGGTAATCTTCTAAAAGGCTGGATCGATTTTGATGGGACTTTCGCTGGAAGATAGCTAAAGGTATAAGGCGTAACATAGACTGCTTTAATTTTGGAAATAACTATTGGTGCGCGTTGCGGGAGCTCTGGGTAAACCCGTCAGCTAGTTAAACATAAATAAAATGAAAAGAGCATACTACTGCTCATCTATTAACGTAACTCATTAATACGATATTATTGCTAAGTTTATTTAGAAATATTTACAAACAATTAACTTACATATAAAACTAAAACTAAAAATTACAACTAAAAAGTATTTTATCTATTTACATTATATGAGGTATATTGTTTTCGAAAATTGTAAAATATGAATAAGCTTTACTCTGAAAGAATTACCTTTTATAATGTCACATAAATTAGTTACATTAAATGGTTAAGTAATACATAACGCACACCCAGACCCAGAACATCAATCTAAATTTATTGTTCAGATACATTACATATTAAATTCAAAACACACACAAAAAACAATTTATGATCAATTTACAAAACACAAAACAATTTACGATCATTGTCTTTTTGGCCGGAAATCGAACCCGGAACCGAGTCAGACCAGCTTGGTGACCGCTCGGCCAAGCGGGTGTTGACTAATCGTATTATTAAAATAATTTATCTCCACTTTCAGTTCCACTTGTTAAAATATGTGTACTGTATTGTATTGTATTGTATTGTATATTTATTTATTTAATTAATGACGATCGATGACGATGAAAAACTAGGTAAATAAATAAATTACTTGCACTATGTCAAGTTAAAACACTAAAAAGAAAGATTTTAAGAAAGAAAGATTTGAAGAATCATTCGAACGATTTCATGAAAGATTTCAAGAATCATTCGAACATTTTTATGGCCCTAATAAGATATGAAACTTATGATACCCAAATTGATAAACTTTACTTTTAAATCGTTTGTATAATATTATAAAAATGGCCGTACTTATGACGTCACGTTTTTAAGACATTAAGGTTTTTCTATGAATCTCCATTTGAAATTGACCAAGGATTTACATTTTCATCAAGACATCAACATTTCGCTTGTTCCTCGAAACAAAACAATTTACGATCATTGTTATTAACCATTCTGTCTGACATGCATAAATAACACAATCTCAAATGAGAGTCCTTTGAAAACAGCATGAGAATGACATCATAATCGTATTGACTTTAAACCTCTTCAATTATGCATACATAATAATGCAAACATAGTTCAACAAATTTCTTTGCCACATTTACATGTATTGCAATTAAATAAAATATATTTAATATTTTAATGCTTTTTACTTATTAAAGAAGATATTTCTTTGATAAAAGATAAAGATAAAAGAAAATTGGACAGTGTTATGTCCTGAAAATGCGTCTTTGGAAAAAAAGCTTCGATTTACTTTTGTATAATAAATAAATAAACTGGAAACATTTCACTCGCACACTTTATAGATAAGATGTTATAATCTTACAACTACCAATAAAGTTTAATTAAAACAATTAAACCTTGAAGCTTTCAACCGACCTCCGTATTATAATTAGTTTGAAACTATTGCATCATTCTGCCATATATTTTCTAATAAGATCTACTATTTTAACTAACTTTGATTCATTGTTTCATTTTAACGCTATGACATGTCACATTCCATTCGCTGAAACGAGTAGTTTATTACAACTATAGTAATTGGCAATTGTAATAAAATCATTTCAATTAATATGAATGATGTTACTTTTTAGAAATGTCAATTTAAATTGAGATTATTTTTAGCAATTACTCAATTGTAGTTTGTGAAACATTAATTGCTTTTCTAATCAGTGGCCCATTGTGAAGAGACAGTCGTTAATTATCTGTTGGAGGTCTAATGCCGCGTTCACACAAGCTAAAAATATTCAGACTGTATCTATAATAACATAAAGTAAACACAAAGTTAACAAAAAGGTGAAATTATATTTGTTTATACTAGCTATGAAAAAGCACCATAAACTTTTTACAATATGAATGTAAATACATATTTTGCTCTAAAAATGAAACTTCTGAAAAGTTAGCGAACCGTCGATGACTGATGGCAAAAGTAGCAAGTCTACTATGACCCTTAAATCAGTACACAGCAGCGTTACACACTGAAGCACAAAAATAATTTCCAAGTCAAAATATTGACTACTTAGCCAATGTAGTCTAACCTCTGTGAATTAATTTTATTATGCGGAGATAGTGCTACGAGTATCCTGAATCACGCTATCGAAGTATTTTCAATTCATTGCATTCATACAAACTCCGAACTGAGATTGTCGGAACACGGCCGCTCCCCAAGCATGATCACCTAGCCTGGCGAGAGATCTCCCTTTGCCAAATTGATTAACATCATTCTTAAAACCCTTATTCCGATGGTAAAAAAATATATAATGAAATACTACTTAAACATGTTACAGGTAAGAAAATGTTTAAAACAAAATCTAGGTCAAATCTTGTTCTTCAGCCAGTCTCGACGTGTTACCCATATTATACACTTGACACGTTTTACGAGAAGTTAATTTCATAATGGAATGTTCTAATTACTACCTACTCTGCAACCATAACCGCACGAATACTCCGGCGATAAAATATATTATATTATTATCAATTTAGTCATTTTTGCATGAATTTTTAAGAAAATTTATTTTAACTTTAATAGATTTTAATAGGTGCAAAAAAGTGGTTGGCATTTTTTTAGCTGAATAATTGCAGTATTAATCGCTGCTATGTTTTGGTTTGAAGGGTGTGCTAAGAGAGACATCTACTTATCCGAGGCGCTCTAGCTTAGTTCTCAGGGGTTACAACGGATCAGTGGCTAACTCCAGGTATCAACTTATCTGAGGTTAAGTTCATGAGCTGCAGTGAACTATTAGCATTAAGTGACTTGCATGATTTTTGCTACTATTAACGTATATTACACAAACATGCGTACACATAGTTATTGTTGGTTCAGAATATAATTAATCGCACAACTTGTTGCTTTCACTCGGCTCCTGTCATTGTTTACTTAGGTGAAAACGTGGCCCATCACCGAGGTCATTAGGACGAAGAACCAGTATAATTGTTCCTTGACAAGAACATTAATTAGAAAGGACCGTGGAACGACGCTCTCTACCCTTTAATCGTTAATTATGTGACACTGAAATGTCCTTAATATCCCCATGTTTTAACTTTTACACCCGGAACTTTGATAAAATCAACTTCCCTTTCGTGACAAGACAGTTTTGTACTTAGTTATTTAAATTAAAATCTGAGAGGATCATTTGTTAGCCTGCGTAAATAGCAAAAGAAGGAATTTAAAGAAGATTGTAATTTTTTGATCATTTGGTTTCCTTTTATTCCTCATACTATACTATAGACACTAACGATGTCTCATGTATAGAAATCCGTGTATCTGTTTCCACCATGAACCACTCTTCATGCCGAAGAAATATTATCTTCTTAAGCGCAACAGTTGAGGGTGAATAAAAACAAAATGAAAATTTTGAATAAAATAATTCAGTGCATATATCACTTAGCAGCAAAGTATTAAAATATCTGACTGCTGTATAATAAAACAAGGACAAAAACGACCAATTTATTATATCTATAAACAAAAGGTTACATATGTTTGATTTTCAACCGATTACAAGCAAAAACCGCCCATTGAATGATGTTACACGTGAGTTCACACCTCACAAAAAACTATAGCAAATATATTTAATGCACAAGTTCCACTTCCAACGATGAACGCTTATAGTCGAAGAAATATCTTAATTGCAAGCTTCTAGCTTGTTTTTAACTTTAAATTTAAAAGTAATTGTAATAATTCAGGTGTAATGAACACAGATTTAAAGTTTAAAATAAAATTAGAAATTAGGTTTGATTGAGTTAATAGTCTAGAGACGAAACAAGAAGTATATATTAAAATTTCCAAATTATCATCATTTTCATCAAGCAAAGGTTTGTGTTTTGAATTTTGACGAAAATTGACGTGTGGGTCACGTCACAAGTGATTACTTCGTAATGTTAAAGATGATGAATCTCTTTATAACCTTACACTGTCACAGGGACATCTGTAATCAGCCCCAAATAAGATCAGTCCTACCTGAGACTGGCCAAATATACATCCTTACCCCTGAGGACCAAGTTAGGACAATTGCGGTGCCCTGTATATCCCTCTTACCACACACTGCGGACCAGAACACGCCAGCACTTAACATTACTGTAGGCAGAAATGTTGTTAGGAGATAATGCCATCGAAGTCGAACCACAAGGCTTCTACCACCTCCCAAACCGTTTCATTTAAAGTAACAAACTTGGTGACTTCGATCGTTTACCATTACACAAACGACATACTCGCTAGATATTGAACTGATACTTAATCTTAGTTAATACGTCCATAAAGCCAAGGTCAGTAGAAACAATAACATAGGCAAACATTTGCGCGACTCTATTATCCGAACTACCTACCTATTCATATTCAAATGATGTCAGTTGTCAGGCCTTCAAATGTTTGACGAGTTACGTTGTATATGTAATTAAGGAACAACGAACACTGTCACGAAACTTGCATACTATTATTAAATTTCATGCTGAAATGCAGTTATAAAATCATAAATATAATAATAAATATTGTCTCAAATATATCTTCTATATAACTATCTAGGTTATTGTAACAATTTGGTTATCTTTGTGGACTAATGTTGGCAAACAATGGACCATTATGTCTTGTCGATATTTGTTGTTAATCAATTTTTGTACGAGGACATCAAGAGCAAAGCCAAAAAATTCCACTTTTAGTAAAGATAAGACAAAAAATCAATTTATGGAGTTTAAGACAGTACAAAGGAACAATTTCTGATTCATTACAGTTAATCCGTCATTTCATATTTTACAATAAAATTAAAAAGTCCTTGAGACTAGACTAAACACTTGGAGATCTTGTCTATGGGTTACAAAAAGCATTGTTCGCTGTTATAGCAATCGGGTCAAGGCGATACGCCATTGTTTCAACCCCATTCACCTGGTAGAGACGTGATGCAAAGCCGGCCGATGGACCGATTTAGATATCGTGATTACGATGACGTCAGCAGTCAAAAATCTATTCAATTTCCATCATGCTAAACTAATAACTAGACTTCACAATGTTTACTTGTAACTTTATTATAGAGCGGTATTTTGGTATGTTGTTTTAGTATCAAGGCAAAATAGCGTTAGTTATAAAGATGAGATGTCTGATTTACCGCTTATATTTTAACGACAAAATCCAGATTTTATCCTGATAACCTGTTACCTAATCACATACATTCCAGATACCAAGACGCTTCATGATCAATTTGACTATATAGTTTGTAGAAATCAAAGAAGACGATGTGTTATTGAATTGATAGTGTATAATATAAAATATTTATATTAAAGTAAAGTGCTGCAGGCAGATCTGTCTTTACTTGATCAGACATGTATTAAGTACAGATTAAGGCCGTCAGAATAGATAACAACTTCATGATATCTTTCAACAAAGAGTAGGTATAGGTGTCGTCTTATATTCAAAGTCACAAAAAAGGCAAATCAATATGCAGTCACCATAATTGGAACACCGAAGTTGTCGGTACATTCCTGGCTTCGAAGGAGACCTTATTGTTTTTATTGCATGATGGCATTAAATCATCTCAGTATTGTTCGAAACTTTTTGTGCAAAAGCTTAACATACCATCTGAAGTTCTGAACTGTACGACATTGAACTGTTTACTGTTTTTGTTACTTAAAAAGTATATATAGCTTTACATTATCATCATGAACTCATTATTGTTTCACTGTTGGACTACTGGGCTTCTTTCAGAATGGGAATGACTGGGAATATGTGAAGAATCAGAGATTTATATATATAATCAAGATTCGCCCGTTCCATACTTTAGACGCGCGAACCTATGTTTGCCTTTTAATTAGATACTTTCGCTAGACTGCGGCTCGTGTGACAGAGAACAAACTATATCAATTACATAATGCAAGAGCGAGATAACTGTAACTATCACTACGCCGTCTTTTCTTCAGCATTTACGCAAAACGTAAACAGTTTTTGAATGCGCAGGGCCTATCTATGGTAAAAATCTTTGTGAAGAATAGATTCAGAGTACGATGCTGGTCAAAAACTTTTTAAAGCAAAAGTTGACTTTTTAAAGGAGTGTTAAGGTTACACCGGTGAAAAGGTGACCTTTTTTTAAGATGTCGTATGCATAAAGATATATTCTTAATATTTGTCTATACTACTATTGCATGTTTTCACGAATTTTAATTATATTCACACTGACATGATCCAATTCTGTCATCTGGAATAACCCAAAAAATCCTGTATGTTTCGTAGTTGAACAATGTCAAAGGAATAGCATAAATGTATTCCGCTTCAAATGTATAGGACATTTCGAGAATTCCATTTATCCTTCGGCTCGTTACTTTTCGTCGTAGCATTTCGCACATTCATGAGAGGCTCATGGCGATATGGAGATTGCCGTCATGAAACATTCATGAACACTCGCCATTTCCTTAAAAACTACCGTACTTTGTTTTCGCGAATAAGTAATGGAATTTCAAGATACTTTTTCACATCTGTAGTACGTAATCGTATGTTACCTTCAAGGTAGGCAGATTTCTTGCTCAATCGCAGTGGCGACGCAAGTGCGTTCACGCTAAAAATAGATGTGGCGGTAGTAGATACCTCATCGATCGAAGGGGTCGAACAATGAAAGTAAGTTCCTCTATACGTCGAACTATAGGTGCTCCTTCTACTGCATGGATCGTGGTCACTGCGTGGAGTTTCGCCGTGACCACGATCCATGCAACTGGGTCGAAATATTGGCAATTAAGAAATTAAATCCGCGCATCGTGAGTACCCGTTACATATTATAATGTATCCATTCCGCGATAATATAAGTTTAAAATCATATACTCCTTCTACTACTTTGAATTTTTATTAAAAACATGTGCTATTGTTTAGATTCGCGTCCTCCGCAATTAGACAAGACGTAGATATTATTATGCATTAACTAACGATTAAAAATATTCATATAAATATACGCCACACGACACAGTTGCGCAATAAACTCCAGTGCAGTGTGTTTTAATAATCTTCAGAGTACCCCAAATGTGAGCCGACCCTTGTACCTAGTAACAGGATATAAAAGGCGTTTCATCCAAAATACTGTAATATTAGTGAGTGCCGTAGTAAATAGCTGTAACAAGACTTGAAATTGCCACTACAAGCAGACAAAGTCGAGGGTCCTCACGCTGGATGGCTCTCAAATGGAACGCGCGCGATATTGCTGTAAAGAGTTTTATAATACGTGGAGAGCTATCCAAAAGCTTTCAATTTGAATATTTCAAATTGAATTCAAATGGAGTGAGTGTGCCAATAGATATGTGGAAGTTATCTATACAAATATATAAAATTGAAGAGTCTGTTTGTGATTTTAAAATAACATTTTTTTTAGTCAATGGATCGTATGCATCGTGTAAACTACGACACCTATAACGAAAGTGCAATAACAATAAAAAATATCCATCTGTCTGTCTGTCTATCTATCTGTTTGGTTGAAATAATCTTCTAAATGTCTGGACTGATTTTGACGGAACTTTCACTTGAAAATAGCTGAAGGTCTCAGGCGTAACATACGCTACTTTAATTTTGGAAAAAAGCATTAGCGCGCGTGCCACGCGCTTGCGGCCGTCGTCGCGGGCGAGCAGGGTCTTACCTATCTTTAAATATGTATTCCTTTATACTTTTTTACACGGTTGAAATCGCGGATATCTAGCTGATAAATAAAACTTATAATAACAACTTTTATGTAAGCTAGAACTTTATTTATATGAAACTTAATCGTCTGGCTGATTTTGTGTGCACTTTAGATTCTTCTAACTTCTAATTACAAAGCACAACAATTTTTACGTTTCCCAACACATTCGGTTTATATATCGATCCCGGAATCACATGTTTATTTTTGTATTTACTTAAAGATATTACGAAAATCGACGATATGGTTTGCTTTAAATCAAATTTCAGATCTTACCTATCCTGATGGTATACCTATATGTAAGAAGATACATTATCCTAAGGTTCTATAAGGTAAGTTATTCCTGTAGCAGAAAATAACGAGATATCCTATATCCCTTATGAATTAAATCATTTATCTTCTGTCGGGAATCCCATCTGAGATGATGTTCCTCGTCTGAAGGCGTATCAAATTTCATCATACGTCTTCAATTATAACGTTACCATGTGTTCATATAATGATCTCGCTCACCAAATCAATTTATCGTCTGGACCCGCAAGGCGTAATGGGAATTCGCCGTCAATCATATTTTATAGGGACATACCATTAACAATATTTGTCCGTTTGTTTTTAATTAATTGTATGCCCATTTGAGAGAGAAACGCAAAGAAAAAGGTATTGGACTGTAAACCTTTTGGTAAGTAAATGTAAATACTGCTAAACCGTGGCAGGCCGTGATCGTTTCCGCGCATATATCCAAAGATTTACGGACATTCAGAAACATGCATAATATGGTGGTGATTTTCAGATGACCTTGAGCCTCTGTTACTACTTAAGTTGAGGTGAATAGTTCACATTTTGCTATTGCTGCGTCCATTCCAAAGAGTAAAAAACACACGTGAAACCACAGGAAAAACTGTATTCATGATTATGAACAGACTGTTTTAATCAAGCTTCTACAACTTTGTATCAGCTCAAACGACAAAGTTATATGATAGATTGAAAACATATTATTTTTAGTAAGAACATTCAGTTACACTATGAGACTTTCCACTTTCACCTTTTGCTTTCCAGATTACAATTAGCAAAAAGAGTCCTAACTTTTACATAAGGATGTAATTACACGTGAAAGTGTGTTCGAAATTTCAAAGTTAAGAAAATGGAAGAATTACGACATAGGTTCTCATTCTACGAAGCTCAGTGCCAAAAGATAAGCTAGCCGTTTCGCTATGCATTGTCCCAGCGCGCTACATAAGCCTTAGGGTGCCTATCCACTGGAGCGGAGAGCAAAACGAGGCAAAGCTGAGTTCTGTCTGATAGAATTGTACATAATCTCAATCAACGACGTGTTCACTTCGGAGATACAAAAATTGAAACTTTTTAAACGTGGAATAAATTCAGAGCAACGTTTAAGTGAAGCGAAGCAACTATTCATGTTACATGTATGTATGCTCATTGCTCATGAATTCAAAATAGCATGGTGCTTTGACCACTTTTAGTAACTTCACAAAAGTTATTATACTCAGTTTCAGTGTCAAAGTCTACACTCTATTCTATTCAATGTCAAAGTCTACACTCTTGTGCCATTGTTTAAAAATTACTAAATTGGATGAGAAATTATAAAAAAAAAATTATATGTTTGGTAAATCATAGTATATTCCAAAAATGAAGTTATAACATCATCTGAAGCTCTACTTAAGTGGTTCGATTCTCCCTTTGATGTACTTGCTTTGTTTTTTCTGTCTACTTTATGTGGACGTCCGTTACACTGTTCTGATTTTTCTTAAGCTTCAATGAACAGGCATCTTTACTGCTATACTCGTATGTTTATGCACGTTGTCTTCAATAGAGTGCTATCTCTCTTTCAGTAGACAATGACACGGAAATTTTGCAGAATATTGATAAACAGATAGACACGTGAGATTTTATTTATAAACGACTTCGAAAAGGAGGTTCTCAATTTGGCTGTATTTTTTTTTTTCTGATAAATTTTTCATAACTGCCATTCATCTTCTAGTTTGAAAGCGGTGTTGTCATACGTAGCTAGCAGTAGCTAGTAGGTTAAGTAGTAGGTAGCATTTAAAGGCGCCAATACTAATAAAAGTGGCAAAACCTAGATTATTGGGTTGATGCTGTAGAGAGAAAATTGTGTACCTATGTTTATTGAAGAGCGCGACAATACGACCAAACCATTCCGTGTTTGATAACAACATAATGAAAATGATGCAGATAATAACGATATAATATGAAAGCATAGGTATCTGTGGTATCCTTTTATTTTGTTTTTATTTGTGTTTTGCGGAAGTCATGCGGAATGACAAAATTTGAAGAATGAATTACAAAATAATGAAAAAATATGCAAATATGCATTGATGTGTCTACTTAATGTTTTAAACCTTGAATGTTTATGCGGTAAAGCACAAGCACAATAAGTGCTTTGTGGGAACCACTAACATTTGACCACGGTCATTAATAACTCATTTAGTACAGTAACCGCAAGTCATACCTGTCATTGTGTATTAGAAGATTTTCCCAAGATATACTTGCAAAATATATTTTTATCACTACAGAAAAATAGACATCTGGTACTAGGAAGTCGATCTTACATGATAGGATTTTTCTTCTTCAACCAGTTCTTGTCCGCTGCTGAACATAGGCCTCTCTCAAGGAGCACTACTAAACCCGATCTTCGGCTCATCGTATCCCCTTGCTTCCTGCCGCCCAGCGCTAATCGTCGCGTCACCTAGCAAAAGAGCGTCCAACGCTCCGTTTACCTAGACCCTGTATCCATATGATTTTCTTTGCTCCTTCTTAATCTAAGGAGACTAAATCATCAATCTATTTTTGTTCTGACACTGCCTCTTTGTAAGTATCCGTACCAAAAAAAAAATTTTTTTGAAAAATTGAGTTGTTGGAAAAAATAGATTTTCCATTAGAAGGAACATTTCGTTTGTTGGTGGCCATAATAAATAGGTAGACACCTATGTAACTTCAGAGTACCCGCAAACTGCGAGATTTTAACGGCCGATAAATTGGTCATTTTCTCAACCAGTATAAAGAGGTATGCATTTATCAGCTGATAATAAATCTCTGTAATGTGCGCATATACATACCCCTTCGTACTGATTAAGAAAACGACGACAAAGTCTGCAGTTTGCGCGTTCTTTTTGAGTAGCAGTACATTTAAACCCTTAATCACCTAATGTAACTTGTATGGGACAAGAATATTGAATAACTTACTTAACTTAACTTAACTTAACTTTTTCATCATTTTACATATCTTACAAAAATACCGTGTACCTTTACATTTTCTTAGTACGTATTTAGTTTTATAAATCAGTTCTTTTAGAGTTTGCATCTATTCTTTAATACCAATTATGGCTGCAATTTAATTGATATATTTTTCGTTCACGAAACATATTTTATCCCCAATTACAGAGTGCTAGGTGTAGAATTCCTAAATTATAAGGCACTGTAGGGAAAATCGAATTGTTAGGGAATAAAATTCTCTCGTTTTGCCAGCGGCTTTTATTTACGTCAATAGTACTCCCGCAATCCCCTAGCGATACAATCCTCGTGTATTTCCTCGGGGCCCAAAATGCAATACAATTGTACGATATTATAGAACATTTTTGCTGTAAATACGACATACGCACGCGGATTACAAATAAATTGGCGGACATTCTGTTCAAATTTCTGTAAATAAATGCAACATTGGAAAATTCTGTACCTACTATATTTCTATTGTTAATGTATTTGCATATATGTTTTAACTTCTAACAGATATATGAAACTCTTCATTTCCTTTTTTACTGTCCGATTTTTTTCAAACTTGTTTTCATGTGGGGTCGGTAAATTCTAAAAACATATTTGATACGTAAGGGTGACCGCTTCATAATAAAACACTTTTGTAGCCTTAACGATTCTATAAATACAATAATAACGCAGTAATAATATTTTTTAGACTAAAATTAAAATACAAAGCAGTGATGCTGATGAGATAAAATCAATCAATATACACTATGCATGCAAATTCATGCGTGTGATGATATCAGTTACAAAAAAGTATCAAATACTCCGAATTATTCAGTGTACGAGTTGAATACAATTCGCATAATATTCGGCATGCTGACTGGCACGCAATGCGAACAGAATTTCAATGAATAAATTCGTTGAGAAGTGACATCATAAATTTTGATGTACCAACAGCATTACGCACCAGTACGCACTATGACTTTGTCCGAAGTTTCACATATATTTATGGAAATGTAAAAATCATACTTTTTGTGTGTGTAAAAATATTATTCTTCTTTCTAGTTCTTTATTTTTTAATCTTCTCTTTTTGTTTCTTGTTCTGTGCATATCTAGAATGATGTTGACTCTACATCAATGTATGCTAACTTGTCTCCTGAAACAAATCTTGCAAATCAGAATACAGCAGCTCTTTACACTGCTAATATAAAGCACTAAATGTATCGCATCGCTTAACTGATCTACAAAGTTAAGCGAAGCGGACGCGGTCGGTAGACGGATGGGTGACTGCTAGTGGCAAAAATTTCATGCGCATTTTCGTGCTGCGGAGGGCACGTTAAGCTATCGGTCTCGGTTGTTATCATTGGTTAGCAGTCGTTAAACCGTGTTGGAGGTGTAATGGGCAGTTTGAAAATATTCGACACGGGTTGGCATTTAACCCGTATCTCCTCCACCAACACGCATACTTAAACTTTTATAAACAAACAGATAAAAAACCCTTTGCAATAATAGTAAATATAATAATATAATGTTGAAATGATGTACTATTTTGGAGTTCTGTCCTTATTGTCTTGAATGCAAAGAAGCACTATGTTTGCAAAAACTGAGCACGTTTTACCATACGAAACGTGGGTGGCCTCGAGTGGGCTATTTACGAATTGTGCTACATCACTGGTTTATTTTGTTTCAGGTAAGTTGTCACCAAAGACGGCGTTGCACTTGCTACAGACTTCATTGTCTGGAAGGTCCTTCGAAGAAATATTTCAACCTAATAAAAAAATATCGGTTTGTTTTCTACACATTAATTGCAGAAAAACATGAATATGGTTTAAATACGGCTTATGTAAATCTGATAAATTAATCAAGAATACGTTAAGCAAACTTAAGCCATGTGGAGCGTCGTCTAATATTAGATGGGTATGCGCAAATGGCTACCCTCGTGCGCGACTCTCTTCTTAGAAGGGAATGATAAGCCTTAGGTCCCGCTTTCGGATAACAGTCGGTACAACAATGTTGGAGGCTTCATAGGCTCTTTAGAAACATCTGACACTGTTTAATATTAACCTGTACCTCCGTTTAACTGTAAATTAGACCAATTCACAGGAGAGGAATAAGCTGGACTACGCTCCAGGCATCTCCTAGCAGTTTTCCAAATTAAATTCAGTAAACATAATTTATTAGTAAAACAGCAGATGTTAGGAGTATGTTTTTTCTAAGATAAACAAACAATTTGTTTTCCAATAACAGCAAATTTACTCTAACATTACTGTACTGATGCGGACCGAGCGATGGAGAGACCTATGCTCGGTATTTCTCTACGCGACCGAATTCGTAACGATGAAATCCGTAGAAAAACGAAAACTACCGACATAGCTCTCAGAATTAGCAAACTGAAGTGGCA
>DWPV01002733.1:0-16562 GCA_018251915.1 Urbanus proteus proteus
CTTTTTATATTATTTCGGTTTAAAGTTTTGTATGTCGGAAGTTTAAGTTCAGAATAGAGTTCAATATACAGAGTTTGAGATGTACTGTATGGTGTAGACAATAATTAGTCACCAAGAACAGATCGAGAGTACCTACTACTGGGAACTCAATTTACCTACTTTACTTTCAATATGTTATTAAAATGCAATATATCTTTACAATACTAGTTTCAATAATATTTTATAATTTGGATACAATTACATGTAAACGGCATAAAAAATTAATACTACTCAGAGTATAATAACAAAAACTCTAGTATAATTAGGTTTTTTGTCAATAAATTTGTATTCTCAGTCAAGTGCTTCTTGTTTAGTGCCAGTAATCCTAAACAATTTAAACATGTTAGTTAAAACAGTACAACAATGGTCGCTTGGACCATAAAGTGACCGCAAATAAACAACAATTGAATTTAAATCTGGACTTAGATTTACCGTAGATAATATACTGACGAAAGATACTGTTTTTGAAGACAAATTAGACAGCCAGTTCTGGTAGTTAAAAAGTCAGTAAATGACCTCTAGTGGTGTAACATCGACTAATTATAGAATAGTTTGTCAAGTAAAAGCGGACGAGTATCGATATTGTAGAGCCCTATCAATGTCGGGGACGACTCGAATCTTATATCTATGCATAGGAAACCACTGTTTTTTTCGATATGAGGTTTAATTTTTAAGTAACGGATAGATAAAATACATTTTTATAGTTTAGCTCTCACTGGTTACTTTATCTTTCAACTACGTATATTTTGGCATCCAACATTTTTTCATATAGGTATTGAAACCATCAAATAAGAGGACTCATTAATTAAAATGATCAACTGTTTAAGAAGATAAACAGTAAAACAGATAACAGCTAAAAAGTCCAGGTGAGCAATATAAACTAATTTATACTGTTTAGTAGATCATAAGGGTGGACACTGAACCGGTCCAGCAGCTGTACATTCTGAATATTGTTCGAGATTTAATGCCCTATTGAATTTATTCACGTAAAGGAATACTCGTCAGATAATGAGCCCGTTGAATCGATTGTACTAAAATCAATTTGAAATTTAAATCTGCAATAAGTAAAAAATTAAATAAATTTGACCTTAGATTGAATAATAGGTATGCTAGCTAAGCTTTGAAAGATGTTTAATAATATATTATTTAATCAAATTATAATTTTGTCGTCATTCCGTTTTCCCGTTCTTCCTTTTTGAATTTTCATGTGCCAGACGCAGTCAGATCAGTTTTCTAATACAAATGATCTAATTATAAATAAGAGAGATTATGTAGGTATCTAATTCAAATAGATTTTTGATTTTCAAATTTAGTCTACATTCTTTTAAATATTTTATAAAAATACTTAAATTGCCAGATTCTTAATATTTAGTGGGTTTTTTAAATGTTTTGTGTTATTTAAAATATTAATAAATTTTGATTATGTCTACTCACCACTAGGTGTCGATAGTGGCGGGCGATAGTAGCGCTACGGTAATTTTTGGAACTAATTTATTTTTGTAACGCCATCTCGTGTCAAATAATGTTAAACAATATAATGTGTGCTACTCAACGGTAGATGGTGTTGTACAAGGATACGATTTTTTGATATTTTTAATTAATTGTATTTTAAATCAGGTACCTACTATTTTTGAACCTGACTATTACAATACAGACTGTCCATACCAGATGTCCCATATGTTTTTATGTCTAATATTATATCAATACTTTATCAGAATTTCGGTTATTGGGTTTTCTTAATACAGTAAAATTTTAATTATCTCGAATCTTTTTTACCAAAATGTACCTGATTTCTATTAAATATTTGCAAGCAATGCGTTTCAATTGTTCGTCGACGTTCTCAAATGTCGGGCACTCTTTCACGAATAGGCAACGATCTTCCTTTGAAAAACACAATTTTTCGCGCCAACGGAGCGGTGTAAAGAAAATTACTGAACGGATCTGTCCGAAATAGGTACTTTGACCAGTACCTTTTTACTATACGTTGCTTTAACTACATTCGTAACACCTTGTTTTAAAGGTTGATTTTGTTTAGAGCTTATTTACAAGTTGCGATTTTAATTTGGTGAAATTTTAGGCATTATCTGTGCAACCATGACCTGTTAAACACTAATGTGGTTACCGATACCTATTAAGGTTAATTTCGATTAGTGAACCCATTGGTGGGTCTTAAAAAGATTCCTTTTATTGATGATTAAATGAAAACATTTTTCCGAAAGCATTTCATACGTTCTGGTATTCATAGGTATCTTAGATTTGATGTAACATTTATTGCACAGAGTATACAATATTTTATTATTATTTGTGTTTTCGCGAGGGTCACGGGGTTGCCTGATTTATGTCCGTTTCTTCCGACGTCGGCGTCATTATGCTAATGATGTTTAAGGGCCAATGCTAATTTTTCATTCATCCACCTACAAGCGAATATAAACAAATTATTTTCAGTTGTTCTGAATAAACGAATCCCAGTCTTAGTAAGATTGGACATCTAGAATATTTAGATAATTTTTGAAAAGGATTCTTGTAAATGTAATTTCTTCGACCTTAAATTCGATACTGCACGCATGGTTATTTTTTACGTTAAATTATTCGTAATCATATCCAAAATTGACAAAAATCAATTCAATATTAACGATAGATTAAATGCTAGAAAGGATATTAATAAAGATTACGGGTTGTCTTTTATTAGCAGTATATTTTGGTTCGTTGTCCTAAGTCACCACGGCTCTATCAACATGAAGGGCAGTTCAAAAAAGTGCAAAGTACCAAACTAGAAATTCATTGGTACTATTTTTTATTTTAATTGAACTAAATATTTCATAATCTCATTTCCCCAAGATATGAGGATTTATTTCAACTTTTCATAATAGACGCCTCTCTTCTAGCCAATTAGAGCTTCAGACGTATAAATTCCGCTCTCTGAAAGAAATCAGTTTTCTGGCGCGCCATGCTAATTATATTATACTTCGTCTGACGGTAATGACGCTAAGTGGGAATAAAATTTGAAAAATATTTAGCGTTGCACTGAGTCTGATGTACCTACGTTTTGTAATGATGTTTTAAATAACTCTTCTACGTTTTTCACACAATATAAAAATGTGTTTTTATTATTTTTACTTTTTGCGAAAGGGTATTCGGTAACTAACATTCACCCTTAAAGTCTTTAAGGGTGAATGTTAAGACATCGTTTTTAAGGGTGAATGTTAGTTTTATTACTCTAAAGTCGATTTTTACCGAAAATATAATAAGTTTATTAAATATAAAATAATAACAATTTAAAATAAATTTAATCGGAAAAGGTAACCGTGAGGTACCTAGGTAACCGGAGAGAGCCTAAAATGCGAAAATATACATAATTGTACTGTAAAACATATAAAATATACCTACAAAATGTCCCAATTTGTTTATAGGTAGGAAAATTTTATTAATAGAAAAGTACTTAGCTAAATGACAACTAATGTTGTTTTTGCCAAGTTTTCACTTCTTACTTCGCTCGATAAGTGCTTTGCGGTCCTGTTTTCGCTTTTCACGCGATCTTTTTATTCAACATATGTGGAGAGATTTCAGTAATATCTATGAAAAATATTTTATCTGCTTCGTAGCGTTGTTTTAGACTCTTTGACAATATTATAATTTTATGTACATAGGAACAACGATTTTTACGTATATATTTAAAATACAGTTGTAATTAATCATTATTAAACAAGAAACATTTTCAAAAGTTCAAAAAATAACTTTTTTCGTCATCATGTAACCATTATAGTAATGATATGATAATGATAGGATTTTTATGAGTGTTATTGTTATAAAGATGAAATTTTACGTCATTACAAGTAATACAAAAGTGAATGAAATTCAATCAAATTAAATTACTTATAGATCAAAGAGCACAAGTAAAAAAAACGCTCAATGCAAATATCTTGCGTCATTCCTAAAACGTGGCTAAAACCCTACTTTCTATGATTAAACCGATACTTCCTATGATTAAACCCAAAGAAACATCCATATAGATACTGGCACATAAATATAAATCTAGTAGGTGAATAAAAAGTAAAACCACTTTCACACTTACCGCACTTACCGCTAAGTGTTTCCACGACCTTTTAGTTTTTCTATTTTGTTCTCCACCGCCATTAAGTGCTACGTTCGGATACACTTATTGGACTCATTAGCTAATTAGAACTACTTTAGTGGAATGAGGTGTTTGTAAATAGATTAAAAATCGAATAAGAACATTGTCGTACTTTCGCTTTTGGTGGATATATAAAATGTTTTTGGCCACTGAATTATAGTTACCGACATTGTTAAATTTTTTATGCGATTTACTACTAAAGGAAAATATTTGGTGATCTTGTCTAGGTAAATAATGTTTATGTTTTAGTAAATTCAAAAAGCTATATTTTTTCTATAAGTACCTATTCGTAGTCCGAATTAGAGTTTTCTTTATCAAGTGCCCAGACAAAATAATTTTACTGAAACCCAGAGACACTAGTCTTAATTCAATTTTTCTGTTTCTACTCATCAGAATCGAACCTGGAACTCTATGCCTGGATTGAAATTGTGACCGATATATAACTCATTATCTGTTTTTGGTAAAGTATCTCAATACTACATAATACTATTATGAAATACAATTTAGCTCCATAAGTAAATTAGACTTTCACTTTAACTTAACATTACTAAGCTTAACATTACTTAAGCTTACAATTTCATTGATTTTCAAAAACAATTTCCAAAATTCACAAACACGCACTCTAGAACAAGAACCGCTATCATTAGACGAGATAACCTCGTATTGATAGAGGCCCTGAAATTTAATATAAAATATTTCGAGCACACATTCAACGGACCAAACTAAACGCACACAGCGGTATAAAACTACACAAACACATTGAACCGTAAGAGGGGTGTCTTTGTTACATTAAGGAAGAAGGGCAGAAGACTGGCGGGGGGGGGGGGGGAGGGGGGGGGGGGGGGGTTTTTTTTTTTTTTAATTCGGTGGTCATTTACGATTTCGCGCGGGACACTTAGAGATTTCCACGGCTCCGTTCGTGATCCGGAATTTCTTTATTAGAGCCTGCCCGGTTTATTGTGGGATTCTTCAGCATTTGATTTGCGTGAGAATATGTACACCGCTTTTGTTTTAGGTGACGGTTTATTGTATTTTGTCTCTTTATTAAGCCTACTTTTAACACCTATGGTTTACATAGGTGTACGTTCACTGTCTGCTAGAATGAATTTTGGAAACTAAGTTAATTTTGATGTGACGTAATGATAAGTAGGTATTTATTGGAGTGATCGTTTTGTCCCACAAATATTAGTTTTTTGAGTACAAATAAAAATAAAGCGATATATTTTTATTCAGATGTTTGTGCATTTGAAAGCGATACCCTGTCCGTGATAATTAAATTGCTGAAATTGCTAAAATGATTGCGTCTGTTCGTTTTTTTTAATGCCAATGCATGTCAAATTTGTATAACTTTACAGATAATATTTTAAGTGAACTTCGGCAACTATACTTACATTTTCCATTTTACCTATATGAGATTATGAAATAAAATCATGTTTGAACATAATGAACCAAGATTGCCTACATCATAAAAAGATTTTGAAGGGATAAATTAATCAAATTGATATGCCAAAGGAAATACTTTTATTATTCAAAAGATAATATTTTAGTATCAACTAGATAAAGTTTTTACTAACTTGTCTATGATTAGGTATTTGCCATAAGCTATGCTCATTATTTACGTTTCAATAAATAATTATTTTAAATCGAGAATTTGTTCAGTAAATTTAAAACAACAAAAGATTGTATATTCTATATTTTTCGTACCATCTGTCACAAGTAGTATAACTAACTGGCAGAATATAAATTAAGAGACACGAGTAAAAAGTATAAACGGGTATGCAAAGAAGCATTAGCCGAGGGACCTTATAAGAAGACAATTTCATGCAAATCTCTTTCCGCTACTTTAGCTTCGAGCAACAAAATTTTCTCAAAATAGGGTTGTCGACTTTGTAAAAACATTTTATATTTATATAAGTTTATTTATTTTTTATCTGTAAAAATATTATTTTACTTTTTTATAGTCGGAGTTGATACAATACAATAGTTCCAAAGAGACAAAAGCTTTCCTGAATTTTTTTTTTTTGTATTTTAATATGTAAATTTTATATTAGTAATGTAAAGTACCAATTTTTTATATTTGCCTAACGCGGTAACTAAGATGAATTTATTAATTTCAATTTACTAATTTGGCTAAACGTAATAAAATAAAGCATATAACGAAATAAAAAAATGTTTTGGTAATTTGATTTGAACTCTGATTTTTCGTTTTGCAGCCACATGAAGTGATTAAGTCTAAAAAAATATGATACGAGTACTAAATATATAAAACATATTCTAATTTAGAAAAAATAAAATAAAAAGGAAAAAAATATGGAATTTAAAATGAATGAAAATATTGACAACTGAAATCGCTATTTAGCAAGATAAGACAAAAATAGTGCAAAATTTCTTATTTCTTAAAAATTGACACAATTTCTTTTTAACGCACAACCCTATATGTCGAGGAATGTGGTGAAATTATTTCTGCTCAGTTTTACTTAGGGGTGTCTGTGTTTTATTTTTACGGAACGCCGAGAGCAGAATAATTGAAACCAAGTTGCGGCACACTACAGAAATACCTACTAACTACGATCGCTGTATTATTTTTCTTTAAGATGTACACTTTTTCACTATGCCATGATAATAATTTTAATGGATTTTTATGTCAAAAAATACACTACAGAAATACTCACTAACTACGATGCGCTTTCTATCTTTCTTTAAGATTTACACTTTTTCACTTTGTCATGGCAATAATTTTAATCGATTTTAATGTCAAAAAATACAATATAGAAATACATACTAACTACGATGCGCTGATCATTTTTATTTAAGATGCACACTTTTTTACTTTGCCATGACAATAAATGGTCCATTTTTTTATGTCACAATGCACTTTACAGAAATGTTTACTGACTATAATGTGCATTAAATGGATTTTAATGGCAAAAAATACTCTATAGAAATACATATTAACTGCAATGCGCTGATCAGTTTTATTTAAGATGTACACTTTTTCATTTTGCCATGAAAATAAATGGTCTATTTTTTATGTCACAATTCACTTTACAGATATGTTTACTGACGACAATGTGCTGTACTTTTTTGAAGATATAGGTACACTTTTGTACTTTACCGTGACAATAATTTTAATGGATTTTGTGTCAAAAAATACACTACAGAAATACCCACTAGCTTCGATGCGCTGAATTTTCTTTCTTTAAGATGTACACTTTTCCACTTTTTTGGTCTATTTTTTATGTCTCAATGCACTTAACAGAAATATGTACTAAGTATAATGTGCTGTATTTTTTACAGATATACGTACACTTTTACTATGCCATGATAATAATTTTAATGTCACAGCGCTTACCAGAGATATCTATCAAGTATGATGAGTTTTTTCTTCAATATGTAAACTTTGTTACTATGCATTTATTGTATGTATTATGTATTGCAGAGGCATATGTCATGACAATAAACTTGAAAATATTTTTTAATGTCAAAACGTACAGCTCGTAATATAGTAGTTTTTTTGTGCTTAAAGTGTAAATTCCATTTGTCATATTTCCATTTTAAGTCAAAGCGCATACAGGAGAAATACAAGTAGGTAAGTAACGTTAGGTGTTTCACTTATTTCAAAGATTTTATTTCAATAGGTATGTTACGTCAAAAATAAAAATGGTCAAATTTAAAAATGCTGAACAAATTCTAGAGAAATGGCTTTCAGTTTGTCTTTTAGACCTATTTTTTATTATGTCATAAGGATTTCTTATAACTAGTTAATAATTTTAAGAGTTTTATTATTGGGAAACACATAGACGTTAAAGGAATAACCAAGAACAAAATGGCGCCAAAGTAGAAAATAAGTAGATTTATTTCTACAGTTTTAGCGAGCGTTTTATTTTTACAGGTTCCCTGGAGCAGAATAACTAATGGAAACTAAGTCGTGCTCGCTACTTTTACTATTTTATTATGATAAATGGGAGGGAATGCAGTCTGTCTGTTTAGAGGTCATGCCAGATGATCTAATCTATTATAATGATATCCCAGACCGCTACTCAATGAAAAGATAATATTTATTGATCCTTTTAGGATATTTTTGTTAAAAATGGGTTACGTTTGTCTACTAAGGTTGAAAGTTTGTATTTCGTAATAAATATGTTAGACAATTAAATGAAATAAATAAGTAGTTACTTATTAAAGAAATACAACAGAATATGATATTTAGTTAAGTTAATGTTTTTATACGAATTTGATTTTAGATTCTAAATTTTATAAAATAAAAGTATTTTTAAAAACAAATATTCTTCGTTACTTATCACCCCTTACGAAGTTTAAATTTGTTTTCGTTTTTGATATTTTAACTTTTAAATGTTCACGTTCACTTCTTCTAGTAACAAAAATCACGAAGATAAGGAATATAGACACAATTATTCCTATTCAGATCTAGTTAAATTTAGGTCAATTCTATTTGCACCGCGAGCGATTTAATTGAAATGAGAAACTTAAGAATATTGATTGCTTATTTTTTAGATGTCATCGAGTTATCGTTTGTAAATGTTTTCCTAAATTCTGAATATTTTACCAATGATAATTTAAATGTCTTTGTTCCTTAACATAGAAGAAATAACAAAATAATTAATTTCCGAACCATTTTCAATGTTTTGAATGTTTACGTATAATGATTATACATTTTTTCAATAAGTAGCTGTGTTGGTAATATGTTCTAGTTTAAAAAATGTGGCGACAATTCACTTATACGCATTTTAATAAAGGGCTTAGAAGTATCATCACATCTGAAATTGGAATTGGGAAGAATTTGGTAGTTACTTATATAAACTCCTATAGATGCCAGAGAAGATCATAATTTGTTGTGATGGATGTTATTATTGTTATCAAAATAAAATAATGAGTAATAGAAATAAATGGGAAGTACCAAATGGGAATCTATTCTTTTTTGTAAAGGTAAAAAGAAAATGATTTCCAGATAAAAATATACGACAGAATAGTTCTCTGGACGTAAAAGAAAACATTACAAATCGAATTACGCTAAAAATATATTTTCCATTTCTAAGTCTTCATAAAGAGATATAATTAAGGCTCCATGCGTTCTTTAAGGGCACGTAGAGTCTAACTCGATTACCGTTTTTTCAGTAATTCGCCTATTAATACTCAGATCACGAATTTCCAACGTTTACTTCACAGCTTGAGAATTAAAGAAGTGCAGCTCGCGTGGCTTGAATGTTAAATGTAGGGAGTTTTTAAGTAACGTAAAGACACGGTCGAATAAGCGCGGTAAGGAATAGCGGATAATGTCTGTAACAATATCTCGTAGAGTCAGTGTTTGTAATTGTTTTCATTCAACAGTGCAGTTTTGTGCAATTAAGAAAGAATCTATCTATCTGTATTATGCTTAGCAATTTACAGAAAAAAATGCTTTTGTTTTTTTTGTTTTCATTAGACCAATTGTTTTCGGTTTAAAAGGCAAGTGTCCGTATAATTTGTAATTTTAGGCAAATACTAAGTAAAATTACTCATAATTGTGGCATAATCGCTTTTGCGTTATTTTTGTTTACTTTTAACGACCTTTTACATTTTTTCGGATAGAGAAGATTGGTACCTACTCATTTTTTAAGAGTCGTAATTTTTATCAAGAATTTAAATTACAAAATACTATTCTAAACGATCAGTTTAGTTCTATATTTGCGTAATTCTTTCTAAGCTACAGACACCTTTGTATCTTACTTCGATTAGAACAAATTATATCAGGATACAACACACAAAAGCGGTGAACAAATAGACTAGCGTTTTCGTCAAACAAAACACGTACGACGGTTCGTGATAACCATCTCCTCTAATGAAAAGCACTAGGTAGTTCTGATTGCGACCCCACTAACAGTCTTAAAGTTGAGGAACCCACCCACACACGTACAGAACACCCCGACTCAACCCACTAAGGAAAGGAAGAAGATATAAACTACCAACGTTGCATGACCTTCCCCGTCCCCCGCACACGAACCAACAATTGACGCGAGAAGCATCGCGCAATGAATGCCCAAAGTTCTCACCCAACTGGTCGGCGAATTGCGAGGGAGGGAAGGAATGAAAGAAGAAACTCCCCACCGCAGCGAAAACCGGACAGTCCGCCCCCGTAAGAAGCGAGCCTTAAAGTGTGGAGACTGTATTATCGATCGCCCCTACCCAGTTCTTAATGCCCACTTTGTAGGATGTATATTAATTATGCCGGACACCGTGAAATGGAACCTTTCGACGATTGGGACGCTGGCCGCTGAAATTTGAAAACGGTTTCAAGGAAATTAGTTTGTTGTATAATGTTTAATTGGGCGTTTGTATGCCAGTTCGCTTTGATATTTTATTTATAGATGTGATATTTTATTGTTTTGTTCTACGTTTTTGGTACGGTTTTCTATTGATGGTATTTAGGTCAAATTATACTAGAGGTGATTAAAACTGTGTAAGCTCTATTTCGATATAATAAAGGTACATATTCTACGCTCTACGCTTTATAACGTTTATCAATACGAATAAATTTGATATGCCAATTTATTTAAATATAAGTAATTGCTGATTACTAGGAAGAGCTATGCCAATTTTTTATTTTGATATTTACCTGTAAGAGCCAATCTTGTAAAAGAAATTTTGTGAAACTTTTGTTGCACACAGTTAAATCTATGCATATTTTTATGCATTTTATCGAAATACAATTTGGTTTCATATGTAAAAAATCATAAAAGCACGTACGGATATGTGACGGTATATGACGCACGTAGGAGAAGAAAACTGATTTTGGTTTAGAGTTGAAATTTAAGATTTTTGTTCATATTTTTACGCATCCACCAAATGTAACAGAAAATGAACTTAGAGCTCTTATATGTAATATTAAATAGGAACTGCTACTATATAAATCTAGAACTGACCCTAAAATAAAAAAATACATAGATTGAAGTTCGATTTGTTATTTTCTTGCGTCGTTACTTTTCCATAGCGAATACACCTTCTGAACATGATATAGTTATTGCCGTGACAGATTTCTGACTCTTAAAAAAGAACTTTATGAATCCATTTTGAAAAAAAAAATTGATTTGAATTTGAATACATAAGAGTTACTATCTTTGACGAATAACTTGGCATGCTTAATATAATTATTATTTTTGCCGCACTGCACTGCTTATACTAGGGACAGTTATTTGAATGCATAATAGGAAAATAGTCTTTTAGCTTATCTATATTTAAATTTGAGTTATAGTTGTTTAGGTAGGGACTAAAATTTAAAAACATTTTTTTGGTTCTTTATTCTTTGATTTTTTAGAGATGGTATAAGTTGTAGTACCTAGTTGTTTTCGAAGGTACATTTTGACCTTGAATTATAAAGTGAGACTAAAAAGACTTCATACCTATAGCATAGTATTCAATGCGATGTAATTTTCTCTTCATATTATTGTTTTTTAAATTTTATTTATCAAAAAGACATTAGGTAATAAAATTGTATTTTAAAAATTTTAAGTCATGGAGAATTTAATGACTGAATTTTATTTAAATGGAGGCAAAATCAAAAGATATGCTTTATTCCTGCCTTATTCAGAACTAAGATTTTTATACTTGCAAATATAGTCGGTGATAAGTAACTGATCAATTAATTTAAATTAAACTTGGTTTAAAACAGTTGTAAATAACAAGGTTTATCGTTTTCTTATCAGAAAACCCTTTCATTAGATACCCATATCATGTGAATAAAATAAATAATTGGTCCGCCATCTTGGGGCGTTCGCCATATTAGATTTAGAATTACGTCACTAAGCTATTCAAGCTATTCATGTATTGTAATTTAAATAGACAGAGTACGTAAAATTTCAGCTCAATCAGTTTAAAATTTACTTGCAAGATTGACCTTCACGGTACAAAGCAAGTTAAATTGTTTTTGTAAAAGTAATTGAAGAAATTGATCAATATTCAACTCTAAGACCAGAGTCCTACCTGAAGTCGACTGCAAAAGTGTTGCTACCTGAAGACTTACTTGTACAAATCAATTTATACTTCGAACAAAAATCCTAAACGAATCAATAAACACACAATACTCGTAGGCGTAGAATATTCCATAGTCGTAATAAGTGGCTATCAGTGTCTCTTCGAGTGGTGTATGGTGATTAACTTGGTACACACATTAATCAAGTCGGGGGTAAGACGAGCCCGGGGTAAAGTATAGAGTTACGGGTTACAGCGGGGGCTTACGGAGAAATTATTTAAAACATATTTCATTGTAAGCTTAGCTTCATTATGCTTTAGTGATGTGCCCGAAAACTACACCTGAACGTCTGTTGTATATACTTCACTAGTTTTTGCCCGCGGCTTCGCTTGCGTTAATATGTGCATGTGCATTCGTATTTAAACTCAATATTAGGTTTGTGCACTTCAGGTATAATTCAAATGCAATTCATTCTTATCAAGTGGCTGTTGGTGTAAAAGTTGGCACGTTGTAGGTATAAAAGTTATTTTTCTATCCCTCAGGAGTAGTATATTTATTCGGGATGAAAAGTACACTATGTCCTTTTTTGGACCCCTAGCAATTTTTGTGCAAAATTTCATAACGATCGGTTGAACAGTTAAAGCGTGAAGGCGTTACAAACAAACAAATAAACGGACATTCCCATTTATAATAATTAGGATTGAAAGTTTGACTTCATCATGCTGTAGTGATGTGCCCGAAAACTATACCTGGACGTTTGTTATATTATATTTTATGGTAAGCTTAGCTTCATCATGCTAGTGATGTACCCGAAAACTACTTGAAATTGTTTTATTTATTCACTAGTTTCTACCCGCGGCTTCGCTCATGCTAATGTGTTCATTCGCACAAAGAGGCTGTAGGTGGATACCTTAGTAGGATGTAGGTATAAAAGTTACTTTTCTAAAATGAAATAGTATAATTAATCGACGTCAATAGATACATATCCCAGCCAATGGGGTAATATTTACGAATATAATACTTTATAATAAAGAAAAATGTATGAATTCAAATCATTAAAGTCATCACTTTTGAAAGATGGTGGGGCCAGTATAGTTCGACGACGAATATGCGAAGATTGCAATCCATCTATTGGTAAGTGGCAACTGTCACTCACACAGGAGTTTTACTTGAAGTCAATCATAGATACATTACTATTTCTGAGGACTAAGGTCACATTGTCGCTACATAGTATAAAACAAAGTCGCTTTGCGCTGTCTGTCTCTATGTATGCTTAGATCTTAAACTACGCAACTGATTTTGATGCAGTTTTTTTTAAATAGAGTGATTTAAAATGAAAGTTTATATTGATAATAACTTCTATTATATTATGTATTACAGAAGCGTGCGAAGCCGCGGCATAACCTAGTACATACATAAGCCTAGTACATAAAATTGCCAATTCAATCTCTACAAAAAATCATATTGTAGCTGATCTTAGTTTTGGCTTAGTTAGTCCAGTTTCTATTTCAGTGTTAAAACCAATCGTTTAAAAATTAGCGAGCCGGATACAAGTTGTGAACACAATCCGTAACTTTTCGTTTGAACTGAGAATCCTACTAATTGTTTTACGTTGTTTTTGAGGAACTTTACACACGCTACGTATTCATTTCAGATCATTTAATCTTTTTGTTAACACTTTACTTAATGGTTTTGTTAATAGCAATGTATTTTAGGTTTTGCTAGAGATATTTTTACATTTTCAGAACATTTATGTTAAAATATGTAAGGTATATTTTGTAATACTCGGGATCTGTCTCAAAATATTCAAGGGGAATCCCAAGTTACTACAAAGCATAGAAATATAACTATAAAAGTCAACAGTCGAGTTCCAAAATGGTTAAATAAATCGCAAAACTATTTGTATGTCAAATTATTCATCAATTAAAAATATTTTTAAAGTTAGTCAACAATTTTACTTTAATATTGAGAGAAACGTCAATTTAAATACACAAAAAAAAAATTACTCGTGACTTAACCGATGACTTTTACATGATTATATATTACCTAACTAACAGTTCGTTCTACACATTGATTAATTTCAAAATAACTAAATAAGCTCTATTCCAGTTTTACATTGCAAATAGACATACCTACATTATACCACATCAAGTAGAGTTATTAAAAACAATTTTACAATTTTCAGTACATTGAAAATCATCAAGCAAATAGCCGATTAACATTCACGAGATAAGTCTGTCATAGGATTATGTTAGGCCTGATTATCCCGTACATTACAAACTATACTTACTATATTAAAGACAGATCCTCAGAATTGGGCGCTCGGGGGGCGGGAAGACACTCGATCAATACCAACCCGACTTTCAAACTGCTTTCACCCTCACGAAAGTCGCCCGGACGCTGCCCGAGTGGTGGACAGATCAATCATATAGAGATGATGTTACCACTGATGTAATTCTTCTTAGGTTACTATATTTTTTTTTGTCCCAAATAATCATCTTTTCATTGCCTTGATCAAGATGAAGAGCCAGATGTTTTTTTGTTGTTTTATGAAGTCTTCTTTTTTAACATAATTTTATACTTGGTCAAGTTGCATGTTTCATTATTTTATTCAGCTTTGTAGTGTGTTCTGTAGATGAGGTTTTGATTCTTTTCTGGATTTTCTGGACCGAAATTACGTATAAAGACATACTGGCACAATAGTTGAGATATACCAATTTTGTGTTGCTGATACTTTTTAAACGGTTTCTATTGTAGTGTGTATTTTACTGAATGTTGATTTTAGTCGGGCACAAACTATAATGTAGGTTCTCCACCAATACACTACTGTTTAATGTTTATATTCTATAAGTGCATATCAACAAATAATTTGTGGCAGTTTTTCATTTATTATGCTTTTGATCTCCTCTGTGAAAGTTTTTCAACTGTTGAATTAGGTACTGCTTAGTTGTTGTGTTATGTTTCTTATATTTGTTTTAAAATTTTATTACTATCTTAGTTTATATCACAGACAGTTTACTATGGAAAATTCTTCTGTAGTCTTTGGAAAACCAGTTCCTTTAGGTTTCATTTTGCGTTGTGGAAGCGATAAAGCAATAACTGTTTAATTCATTACTTTTATATTGGTGGAGGATTCTGTGAAGCAATGGCCGGCCATATGTAGGCAACATCTGAAACAAAAACAAAGTACATTAATAAAATACAATTGCATAAAATTCGATGTCTTTTCTAGTTCTAGTTCGGTTTGGTGCGGTTCGGTGTTTTTCACTAATTCATTTAATAATTAAATTAATATTCTACACTATTAGTTCTCATATACTCTTAAATTACTATTAAGCCAATAAACAACGAAGTAATTATTTCTAATTGCAATTTTAAAATTACCTTCCTCACTTAAAGTAGTAATATACTAGTTAACTCAGGGACTAATTTAAATTTAAAGACGCTTTCTACACACACCCAAACACCCAGACCCAGAACAGAAATCTAAACTCATCATTCAGATACCTGTCTATCCGGAAATCGAACTCGGACCCACTGCGCGTCAGACCGGTATACTAACCGCTCCGCCACGGGAGTCGTGATAAGTTAAGTATTACGATAATGTATTAAATGTTTGTATTTGTGGTATTAACAGCTCTATATAGATACGCGTACGTCTTCGCTCTAATGTCTTCGCGCTACACACACCCCTTTCCACCCTCACCCCCTGTGTCTTATCAGCCGTCTGTATGTATGCTTAAAGTTATATAATTAAATTAATTAAATTAATTATCATATTATTTATTCCATTTTATGTATGTCTGTGTGTACGTAGCGTTGTTATTACATATAGAGTTTCTCAGATAAGTATTCATTAATTATTCTGTTATAAATGGAATCATTTTATACAGTGACAGATTTCACGATATTAGTCCTACTATTGAAAGGCGCGCGTTATGTTCCAAAGTTCATTAATTTACTTTCTTGTTTTTGTAAAGTAGAAAATGTTATATAACACTAATGTTTTCTCAATTTATCCTACGTTTAATAGGTATATAGTTTTTGATTTACAATAATTACTGTGAATTCGAATACATCGCATTTGAAGAGCGCTATCTTCCCACGACCCAAAATCGTAGCATCTCTTACTAAGCTTTGTGGATAATACGTACATATACGAGCATTTTATTATATGATCGAAGTAGCAAACGAGCATGCAGGTCATCTGATGGTAAGCGGCCACTGCCTCCCATGGACATCTGTAATCAACCCCATATACGATCAATTTCCTATCTGAGGTTGACCACAGAAGCGTTGTCATCCCTGAGTACTGAGTTGGAATGCCTAGGATAAGTATGTCTCCCTTACCACACCTTTCAGACCAGAACACAGCAGTGCTTAACACTGCTGTTATAAGGCAGAAATAGGTGTGGCGGTGGTGCC
>DWPV01002734.1:0-16559 GCA_018251915.1 Urbanus proteus proteus
CCGCCCCGCCCCCCTGCCGCCGCCCCGCCCCCCGCCCCCGCGCGCCGGGCGGCAGGCGGCGGGACGGCGAGCGGCTCACGTGACGTATCACGCTGCAGGTTCCGTCCTCACGTTGCCGTTGTGAATGATCTCTTAGGATAAAAGTAGCAAACGAGCTTGCAGTCCACTTGACGGTGTGGTACATCTATATTTAACTCCATGTAGTGCAGAGGTTCAGTGGGAAGGCAAACCCTACGGTTGAACCATGCCCGTTCTACCTTTTAATTAATTTTTTTTTTAGTTAAGATAACACAAATCTACAGCAACATGAAAACGTAACCATGGTGGATAAGTTTATATTAATTAATCAATAACGAGAGGGGCCGATCGTCGTTAATTCCCGACAGTTCGTGTGGCGAGCAGGCGCGCCGGCCGCCTTGCCTACTCTACCTCCTACACCATACCTAACGCCCTGAGAACAAATTCGATTAAACATATCGACCTGAAAGTTAACGTTATTAGTGCTGAAAATAATTTCATTATTGATTATTAAATTGTCGACGCTGAAACAGTCATCTTAATTATTGATTAGGTTATTTTAATTGAATTATTAATGGCGCGGTCGGTGCGCGACCTGCAAAATGAAGAAAATCGCCCATTAGTAGTTCAGGGAGCGCGTGCAGGCGGCACGCTTGCCTAACCAGTATTCATTTTTTGCCTTCAAAATCTAATCATTTTAATAGATTTTTAATAGTTCTTTATTCAATTCAATCATTATCTTAAGACTTAAGGTACGAACAAGAACTTTTTGGTTAAAAAAGGAAGTTTAAAATAATCAACATCAATAAAGCTATAAATTATAGTAAGCTCTATAAAGACTGTACTTTTACGCTTACCAAATCAACTAAAATTACTCATTTTATTCAACATTATGATAAAAATTAAAAAGCAGAGAACAAAGTTAAAATAAGTAAATAAATAATGACCGGACCGGAACGGACCGACCAAAAATTATATTTTTACTTTTAAAAGGATTGGTCCTTAGCAGTATAAAAGCCAGAGTAAATCAGACATCTGCGTGACGAAATTCAAAGGTAATTTTGCTTAAACAATACGAATGGCTCCATGTTTTAAATTGCTTAGCACATATGAGTACTATACCATGTTTAATCATAACGATTTTGTTTTTCATAAACCTAATTCGAAACTCAGGGTCATTAGTCATAATTATCGCTGCATTAGGTTCTAGAGACACATAATCAGTCCTTTCGAGAATTTAATTTACCGAGCCTGCCATAATATAATAAGGGCCAATAATTAATCTGTCTTAAGCTCATTTATCTATCGTGACAAGCCTTGTAAAGTTTTCTATTTAAACTTACCGTAAAATATTTTCTAGATTATTTTTTAATAAACTTTAATAAGAAATATTTTTGAATATATTTAAATGTGATTAATTAGAAGTGAAAAGATCATTGTATTTTCATTTTCTAAATATCTGCCGAATAAATTAAGAAAAAGATTGTCATGCAAAAGCAGGCTGTCCCATTGAGACAGAAAGACAGACAATAATATTTTGCCGTGATATATGAATTTACATTTAAATAATGATGTCCTAAAATATTTTTTTTTAAGATTTACTATTTTTAAGTAACAAAATAATATATCGTGATATTAATTGAGTGATGGTTATACTATTTTAAATCACTAATTACTAATATAAATAACTGCTACTTCAATTGAAAAAACGTAATCCAACCGGGCCCCGCACACACGTACATAAGATCTGTACACTCGGTACACATGTCACCCGAAACGCACGTGTCGGCAACACTTGCGATTAATGTCCTTTTTTCATTTATTCAAACCGAATTAAGTAGCTAAGATGTACGATTTGAAGGTGTAGTCCGACGCGGGGTGCCCGGGTATAGAATGAATTGGGGAAACCTGGCCACTGCGATACTCAGTCAGCGGGCGGATGCGCACCTCTCCTCGATGTTGGCGGGGATGCCGAGGTCGCCGGAGCGCAGCTTGCGGCTCACCTCCTCGATCTGCAGCTGCACTGCAAGGCAAGGGTTAGCCCGCGCGGCGCCGCGGCCACCACCACTCATTAGAACATTGCCGCCGCCCCATTGCGTCGCTCAAAAAGAAATACGTTCGCGGGCCCCGCCCGGGACCGGCTCGCGAGTCCGACGCCGGTTTAGCGACACCCTGAACGTGTTTCTCCTTACACACTTTAAAAAATTTTAAGTCGTACAGGAGTAAATTGAAATCAGGTAATTAAAAATTTATAATCTAGGTAGGGCACATAATTTTAATCATGATTAGGCAATTATTAAACCATTATAGTATAACAGAGGAAATTAAATTAGAATACATCCTGGAAATAAATATTAATGAAATTAAAAAATTAAGTAATATCAGTAGACCATCAAAAATCTTATCGCTAATATAATAATTAAACGTAATGGTAGACAATTGAGGATGCATATTACACAACTAGGCGTGTATGAGGTGGGAGGGGTCGGGGGTGGAGCCGGCTGGGCGGAGGCGGTACTCACGCAGGTACTGCTCCTCCTGGTCGCGCGTGAGCGTGGAGGGCAGCACGGTGGGCAGGCCGGGGATGAAGGTCTTGTCGTGCTCGGAGCCCACCCAGCGCGTGCGCCGCCGCCGCGCGCGCCGCTCCGCCGCCGTCTCGCCCGGCGGACCTACGTCACCACACCAGTCTAGTTCCTTCACGTATTAATGTACTTACTCCAAATTGTTATATGTCAATTATTATTATCATGCAACTATTTTTAAATTAAAAAATAAAACTTTAGGTATGATCCAGAAAAAACTTTCAATGATTTTAACACTTTATAGATGGTGTGACTATTGGCAATTGCGCTGATTTTGCCCACGTCGATGGGGTTTTACTTTTTCATCTACAACACTTGTGGTGTTTTTACACTACTGTTAACTCGACAAACGATAAATTTAGTGCCATTACCCTGTCCGTCCTCCTTGTCGTCGTCGGGGTGGTAGTCGGCGTGGTGCTGGTGCGCGTGCGGCGGCTTGTCGCGGTAGCGGGACTCGGTGCGCGCCTGCAGCTGCTCCAGCTTCTGCTGCACGGAGGTGGGCGGCGGGATGGCCGTGGCGGCCGACAGCGCCGCGGCCGCCGCCGCCGCGGGCTGCACGGGCGCCGCCATGCGCCGCTGCGCCACAAACGTCTGTTACGCAGCCGCCGCGCCCGACGTGGAAGGAAACGTGAACGAAAACGAAAATAACGCAACTCAACCGAAATAAACCGAAGCGACGGGTTGTCTCGCGGTTGGCGCGCTCCACGACAATTTTGCGGTTTCGTTGTAAAACCGTTGAATTGAATCTTTCAGTACATATACGTAACTGACAATATTTTAACGAGGCGAGTCGACCGGCGACCTGTAAGTCGACTTTTATGACTCCGCACGAGATCGACCCGTCGCTTACGGTGGGATAACACAACATAAAATAACCAAATATAGTAAAATAATTAACCGAATTGAAAATAAAACAACGAAACAATAAATAATGAAGGAACATAATAACAATCCGCATGCTTACCACATAATTTACATATTTCTAAAAACACAACAAAATTGAAATTACAACAATTTAAATACGAAACCAATACAAGTAAATTATTATTTTTGCTCCAGATTAATTTTAATATTTATGAATTGAATCTTATTACAACACAATTTTTATTCAAATTAATGATTAAATATTAATTAACAAATTTATTTATTGTTACTCATTTAATTGTTTATGCATCAACTTTATAAAAAAGTTGTAATTATATAAAGTATATAAATATAAAGTCAAAAAATATATTGCACAGATCTAGCATGTCATGATCATGGGACATGATTAAATTAATTTAAGATTATATTTCTTAACTAGTTGAAACATACATAAATAAGGTGGAAACTGCTTCTAGTTTATCCAATTTGCTTTAATATGGAAGTCTTTGTCAATGCAATTATATAAGATCACATTGTTCAAGTCATCATAAAGAAATTTACCTGTCTCTCTTGAGCATGGTGCTGTAACAGATCACACAGCCTTTTATGTATGCATCATTTTGCAAACATGTATAAGTAACACGTCATATCTACTACGTACCTACAGTGCAGACGGTCTCACGTGTGTATGGCAACACAATGTATGAGTTAAACGGTCCATTACTTTAAAGAAGTTAATAACGGTACCTGAGCGACGGCGGCGGCGGCGAGGATGGCGGCCTGCGCGGCGGGGTTGACGCTGGCGGGCGCGGCCGCGCGCGCCGTCGCCTTCGTCGTCGTGCCCACCATCTGGTCCAGCAGCGCTATGGTGCCGTCCCTGTAAAACCAATGACCCTCACTATAGTTAAATGATCGATTAGCATGTGACCATTTTCCGAACTTGTCAAGAGATGGCGCCTCTAGTATCCTAAGAAAGTTTTTCTTAACCTTTTGTAAATGTACAAGCTTGAAACTAAGACTATTGAAGCGAACAAGGGACAAAAACGATTGACCTCTTATTAAATATTAAATTGTACAGAATTATTTCAGTTTATTAGTTACTAACATCATCCAAAATGACCCAAAAAATAAGTTACCCCAAAAAAACTGTGTTTAACGTGTAATGATAATCTCGTATGTCATCTCAGTGAAGTGAAGAAACCTACTTCTAGTAGTAATCTGTAGTAGTAGTACAAGCAATGTGTTACCTGTCCTTGGACTTCCTGCCGCGGCTGCGTGAGCGCGAGCGGCTGCGGCGCTTCTCCTTGTGGCGGTCGCGGTCGCGGCTGCGGCTGCGCTCCCGGTCCTTGTCCCTGAAACACCCATCAATACGGGATTAACTTGCATCTACCTTTATAACTATCATAAATTATAAATATTGAAGACTAGTAAATCTAGACATACATACGACGTACGTCTTTACACTTGATAGAATGATTATTTATCATTGCCCTGTCCAGTTATTAATAAAGGAAAATAAATAATCTATATTTCATACTAAAAATTATTATTAATAACCAGAATTAAAAAATACACCAGAACCTAATGTTATAGATACAGATGTTGCTTAAATGTTAACAATATTTTCCAAAAAAAATCTGTATTACAATGAAAGAACAACAATACGTCCGAAAACTAAGAATGGAAAAACATATTTGTGTATTATATAGCCATTCCTGTTTTTTCTGATAGCCCAAACTCCTGACGGTTGGTTGGCAGGGAATGCTCACAGTACAAGTGTAAGGCACAAAGAGTCAATAAATAAATAAATATAGACTCATGTAATAGTGTCTGAGATCTTATCCGATCTACAAAGTTAAGCAACGTCGGGTGCGGTCAGGAGATGGATACGTGACCGCTAGAGGCAAAACATTTCATGCGTGTCTCCGTGCTTTGGAGGGCACGTTAAGCTGTCGGTCCAGGTTGTTATCCTTGGTAGCAGTTGTTAAACCTCGTCGGAGGCCTTATGGGCGGTTTGAAAAACATTTGACACAGGTTGGCCACTAACCCATATCCCCTCCACCAACACGCATTGGAGCAGCGTGGTGGTGTACGCTCCAAGCCTCTCTCAGTTGTGGGAGAAGACCCGTGCCCAGCAGTGGGACATAAATAGGATTGCGGCGTAATAGAGTATATGGTAAGGTAATATTAAATATTAAATTGTGTAATATAATGTAGTGTGGAGCTAAGCCGTAGCAATATAAGTTATATTCTATTGTCGTAGTTAATATTAATAAAGTAATTCATCAGAGACCACAGCTTTTTAATGTAGCGAGCCCGAGACGTCTCTACATGGTGGCCCTGCCAGGATTATCATGCATTCCTTAAAATAATATTGACCATGATTAGCTAGACTTTTTTTTTAAATATCTATCAGGCAATCATGTTGTCAAGTGGTAATTTATAATGTGTTGTATGTATTCAAGTGTGTACTTTCCGACCACTAGCAACCCAACCTGACCAAACTATTAGAAGTTAAAGACTCTGTATAATGGTACAGTGGGAAACTGCTGTATTCAGAAGCTGAAACTGATCCTGATTCACAGATTAATTAATCAAAAGACGCTTTAATTTAGAGAGGCCTGTACCCACCAGTAAACATTAAAAGGTTTATTGAAGGGTGGAGGAGTTATTGTGTGCTGATGTTTATGCCATCTGGAGTATTAATAAATGGCCATGGTATGCCATACGAGTTCGCAGGCCTTACCTCTTGGACCTGTGGCGGTCGCGGTCTCTATCCCTGTCCCGGTCGCGGTCGCGGGTCCGCTCGCCCCGGTCCCGGTCGCGGTCGCGGTCCCTGTCGCGGTCCCGGTCCTTGTCGCGGTCCCGCTCGCGGTCGCGCCCCTTGTCACGCTCCTTGTGCCGATCCCGATCCCGCGACCGCGATCGACTCCTATCCCGATGTCGCGAACTCATTATTGAATTACACACAAAAATTCACACAAGACTATGAAGATTTCTACGAATTGTCAAGTTGCTTATAAGTTATATACGAATTCGTTTATGTACGATAACTTTTAAATTATTGTTAATAATAATCAATAAATTGGGAACATTTTGGTAAATCGATGAACAATTACAATCAATTCACGCCATGGCAAACAAAACTGTTTCATTAATTTCAATTTCATCACAACATGACAAGAACACGAACGATAGACAAGATGATGGATGGATGACGCACATGAATCAAAATGGAGGATATATCACAGATAAAAGTATGGTTGCAAAGTCAACAGAGTATAAAAAAATACTATTCGAATGAACCTGCGGCCTGCGGAGTGAAATGATTGTTATTTAAATGAAATATTTGTAGGGTTTCATGTTAAAAAATACATATAAATTTTATATTAAATAAATAAATATTTTATGGATAAGTTTGAAACGAAGGACAGTTTTCAAATGATTGCATAGTACCTACACTACAAAATAAATGTACAATGAATGTTGCTGTTCATTTTGTTTATACAATCTCTGATTACGCAGTGTTTACGTTTACGCCCGTTTTCCCATAGTAAAATTTTAGTGCCTTAATTACGATCCGTTAAGAGCAATGCATGTAGATGTAGATCTTTGAAAAATATACCTAGTCAAATATTATGTAGATGTATGGGTTCAAATGGGCGGTGATAGCCTAATAGTTGAAACTTGGCCTCTCAATCGAGGGGTCCGAGGTTCAAATCTCGAGCACGCACCTCTGATTTATGTGCGTATTAAGAATTCATTATTACTTGCTTTATGGTGAAGGAAAACATCGTGTGGAAACCAGCACATCTGAGTTCTTAAAAAAAAAGTTCTCAAAGGTGTGTAAAGTCTACCAATTCGCACTTGGCCAGCGCGGTGGACTAAGGCCTAAATCCTTCTCACTATGTGGGGAGACCCGTGCCCAGCAGTGGGACAGTAATAGGTTGATGATGGGCCCAAATGTAAACAAAGTACGATTTACTAAACGTAATAACGTAGTATTAGGGGTATAATTTTAAGATTATAAAGTTATTCAAAGCTCTTTTAGAAGTAAAATATTTCTTTTGTTTCAATCGAGGCTCGATAATTTTAATAAATCTATTCAAATCGAAGTCTAAAGAATCGATTTATAAAAAAGAATCGTTAAATCACGAGTCGATTTCATGTCAATTTTCCATTTAAATCTTCTACAATTTTTCTAGTCTCATCCACATAATGTCTACCTTCAAATAATTTTATCCAAATTTCTCTGCAGTTTATTATCTAAATTTTATTGATATAAGGCCCACAAATCCATCTTACTATATGAGTAGGTATCGTTTTGCCCTATTATCATTACTTCTCAAAGATATACCAATAGTATATTCTGTTGAGCTGACATTCCGATACGGTGGTAGGATAAAAAAAGATTTGTAAATGACAATTTGTAAGTACCGACATAGGCCTATGCAAAATAAAAATATTTTCATTTCATAGCAATAATTCTAAGACTTGCCTATGACCAATTTTTAAAACTCTTTATAATATAATGAATTATGTAAAATTCTTATTGATTTATCAGGGAAGAAATGAAACAAATTATAGAATAAACAAACATCAGTGCTTCTTCAATATATTTTAAAGATCAAAATACATTTCTTATAACTTTTAACAGTTTAATCATACCAAATTACAATTTTGAACAATATTATACCATTGCAATACAATTTAAGTCACTTAAAAAGAAATACAAAATGCTGCAAATAATAGACAGCTTATAGCTTACAAACCATAAAGTTGTAACCATTCATAATGCACAAAATTATGTTACTGCAGCCTCTTGAGCCCAGGATTGAGTACAGTGAGCAGCACCCTTACTACTAGGAAGCTGGCAGCAAAATAATTTTTAGTGGTTATTATTGAACACAATGTTTAGCAAAATAAAAATGTAATGAACCAAGAAATAAAACTTAATTCTAATGCAATCATAAATCTCCTTATTGCTAAAATATTACTAGCACTTAATAGCTACAAGTTTAGTCCGGACCACCAGTCCAATGGTCATATTCCACTGTCCACTTCACTACCTTATAGAAAACTATGTTTACTGATTGGGTGATGAATTTTACAATGCTGATATCTTAGCCGGGGTCAAATGCAATGTTGATGTGTGAAGTTTACCTGTAAACACAAGAAAAATTATTAACATCGATATCTTGTATCTTAAGTCAGAAAGTCCTGCCAAAGCTTAACTCAGATTCAGTTAGGTTGATTCCAAATTTTAATGTTACATCTACAAAATATTCACATTTTACTAAATGTATTACAAAATTTAACCCCAGAATAGTTAAGATGAATGTTGTTCTAACAAAATTTCTGCCTCGAAGGGATTTTCATTTTAGAGATGTTTAAAAGAAAATTATAATTATAATATAGCAATGTTTACTTGATTTCAGGAAAAAATACTTGAATGTTATATAAATTCTTCTTATACTTGAAGTGGGTCATAGATGCATTTCTTCCCCTGAGGACTTAGTCGTCAGATGTGTAAGTCAGCCAGCACAGAAATAGCTTCAGGCTAGAAATACGGCAAACTTCCCCTATTAAACCATACTGGCTGATACAGTCTTTTAAATAAATAAACACTAAATGTACTAACCCAAATTAGACTGGAGCACCAGGCCCTCCCTTTTTCCCAATGAGAGATTTGTGAATGTGGGGAATGACACCACCACCAGCAATGGTGGCTTTGATCAAACTGTCCAGCTCTTCATCTCCTCTGATGGCCAGCTGCAAGTGCCGGGGGGTGATGCGCTTCACTTTGAGATCCTTTGACGCGTTGCCCGCCAACTCCAACACCTGATTTTCAAATTCATTATGTTATAATTTAAATTACAGTCATCCCAAAAATATAATAATAAAAGAAACAGGTGTAATTGTGAGTACTACACCCTCTACCATATGTATTACAGTACAGATACTGCAGATCGTCAAATAAGATTTACTTATTAGCTGCAATTCAATGTTCTACTTATAAAACTCCTCATATTAAGAGGGCCTAGAACCAACTTATATCATCACACTCCTCTGATGGGGATATGTAATCAGAATAAATGTTTACCCGCATTATAACATAATTATAGTCATTCAAAACTTGGTAATTGGAATTTTACATTATATTTTTATAACATATGAAATTCCCGCCAAATCTCTGTATACCTTCGCAAAAGCATTTTTAAACTCTAAAAATATTAGTTGCAAGAAGTATTAAATTGTTTGTTTATAGGTTATTGATTTACATTGCGAATATATCCTTTAAAATTAAGCGTAAGATATTTTAATTTGTTTGATGATAACCTTAAAAATCAGTTTCCCGCCAAAACACTTATTCATAAATGAAGTAAAATATTGTTTACAAATTTTGACGGAAGTGTAATAGAAAAAAAATACGGTTAAAATTAACATGAAATCAACAAGCTTTCAAGAAAACACGATTTTTCCTAGCGTAATTATACAGTAAAACGCCGCCATGTTGCTAGGCGTCGCACAAGCTTACCTCGGCTGTGAGATATTCCAAGATCGCCGCTGAGTATACCGCTGCGGTAGCTCCAACTCGCCCATGACTGGTTGTCCTATTTTTGAGATGTCTGTGAATTCTTCCTACTGGAAACTGGAAATAGTATTCACCTTATTTATGCGCACTCATCGATTATTCCCTTTACGAAGTTGGCCGCCGCCATACTAACGGGGGTCATGCGTATTATTCAATTTTATGAAATTGTATTTCGTAACGATTTCATCAACATTTTTAATTTGTAAAATCTTAAAATAAATTATGATAACTATTTAACATACCTGTAAGCCCGCCCTGGCTGATCTGGAAACTGCTTTCGCCTTGGCTTTGCCTGAATCTTTACCCGCTTTACCACCAGCCTAAAAATCGTGAAAATACCTATTAATTTTTGTCCAACCGAGTTGAAACTTCGCCAGGATGTACATCACATCGTAATTCACCGAAATACACAATAAAATTTACACCACACTGATTGGATTTCACGAAATCTTGCAAAACTCACCATTTTGAAACGTGTAACACACTACACCACTACAGTGAACAACCAACACAGGAAAGGCGCCAAGCCAAATCGACACAGACACAAAGATGGCAGCGCCGCGCCACGTACAGGTTAGCCAACTGCGTATAAGCGGAAGTGTCGTAAAACAAACACTTATATACACATAGCCAATCGGCGCAGTCTAAAATGGCGGGTGGCTATAGTGCTGCCAAGCCAAGCGGTGGCAATACTTGTAAACAACACAATAACGTTCCGTTTCAGCGTAATATAACAATATGCTGAATTGATTTCATTTTCTTTTTTTAATATGACAAAAATTAAATAATATTGACTGATGTTAGTTTTTCGGTATATAAAGACTTTAATTTAAAGATTTCAATTTAAATCAATAGAAAAAGCAACTGTCCTAAACAGACTGAAAATACTTATTCAGCAGAACCCGCACTATATTATTGATAGACAACTAGCAAGCCGTACGTTATATGTATTTTGAAATCGGTCTTACAGAGTAGGTTCATTTCATACATTGGTTTTCCCTTCTGTATATCTCTTTGGAGGAATAGCCTATTATTTCTTAAAGAACACTGTCTGTCACTTTGTTCTATGTAGTCTTATAATTCTCATATATGTAGTAACTATCTCAAAGGTTGATCAATACAAATAAATAAATTGAAGTGTCTGTTTGCGATTTCAAAATAACAAATTTTTACTCATTGCATATGAAAGTAAACAAGATACTTATAACAAAAATGCTATAAATAAAACTGACTGTCCGTCTGTCTGGCTGAGGTAATCTTCTAATCGGCTGGACCGATTTTGACGGCACTTTCACTGGAATATAGCTGAAGTTCTAAGGCATAACTTACCTACTTAAACAAAAAAATGTTCCGGGACCAGAATAGGGCTATGGTGTCCTCTGCTTGTCATAAGAACCGTTTGACTTATTGCTTATTGTAAAATCAAATATAAAAAAGAGGCAATTAGAAGGGGGCTTCCGGAGCTGCGGGCGGCTAGAGTGGAGGTGGTGGTGGTGGAGTGGTGGTCGTGCATCCGACGGTGCAGCGAGAGCAGGGCTCGCTCGAGTTGAGCTCTTCGCAGCGCCGAGAACGGTCACGTGTGGTTTTAGTAAAAAAAGCATTTCCGGAGTCGCTTCCGAAATGTGGGGTACCTTTTGGTTTCTCCCTCGTCAACAAACAAATAAAAAAGGTTCTAATTACTTTGTTATTTTTCATAAGTGAAGTAATGGTGAAGCAATTATGGGTAATTACAATACTTCGTTACAGCTGTTTAATTACGCTTTCTACACTCATCACGGGTAATTAGGACCTTTTCTATGCCATAATCGTGACGTGTCGAGTGATGTCACATTGTCACGTATATTACGATGATGCATTGAGGACTTATCTTATGTTACAGATGTCCATAGGCGACGGTGCCTTATTTTCTATAGGGCTATCTTTCTTTAGGTAAAATTATTAAAAAATGTCCTATAATGCCCGGTATTGAAATGTAGTCATAATATGCCGTTTGAATTACATGCAGATCCTCCTAAAATTTCAGATACCTATTTGATAGACTTTGATAAAATTATGGGTTCATTCCCCGTGCTACTACTATTCTTACAAATTATGTTCCTATTCATTCAAGGTTTAATCATTTTTAACATAATTTAACATCATTATAAACAGAAATTACATAAAAAAAACTACCATGTCACCGCTTGAAGTAATTTATAATGTTTAATTTCTATTAATATTATTAATGATTTTATACCTAACTACTTATATCTCTGTTTAGGCAGTTATTTCATAGAAGCCGTATCTTTTAAAAATAATGTATTTTGCGTTTACCCTTATCACTATAGTAAAAAAGACCGTTCAAACAGCAGTGTAGTGGTAATGGGTATAGAACAAACGAGGGCGTAGGCGCGTATGGCCTTAAACTTTGCATATTCATAAATGGTCAAGCCAACGGGTGTTGTCATAAAGTTAAAGCAAAAAACAGTCATTACTAAAAAGCATTAGTAGAAATGGTGAAGTAAAAAATAACCATATTAATTTTTAACTAAAATATTTATTCAATATTTGGTTGCATGATCACAGGATTGCCATTTTCATAATTGATTTTAACACCAAATCAGCTTTAGTTTGAAGCCTTAAAGAAAACTACATTTATTTTTATTTAAGTAATCATTCTAGAGATAATGAGTAATTTAATTAGGTAAATTATGTTACAAAATTGGACGAGCGAAACACCCGAATCAATGGGATCACAAAATTTCAACTCGTCGAATTAAACGATTGTGAAACTCTTTAGTAAAAAAATAAATCTATGTTAGATCTCCCTAAATAAAATTGTTCACTATTCTTAGATAAATAAATTGTAAGAAGGTTTATATGTTGCGCGGCGGCGGCCTACGCGGCGTCCTCCACCAGCTCGTCGCAGCGGTCCTCCAGGTCGTACTGGAACAAACACGTTCATTTATCACCACATAGTTAATTATATCATGTACTGTTATGCTTTATTAAATCACGTACTTTGTAACCAGTTGTTCCATTACAACATGTGTTATTTCATTTTCATGTATCATAAAATTTCTTTTGCCTCCTCTAACTCCCTGGCATTGGAGCAAGGTTGTCATAGTAGTAACGAAAATGTCGTATAACTAAGCTCGTAAAATTAAATAAGAGTTATTTACTTTTTTGGATATTCAGTGTGATTTAATATTGCATATACGGTGTGTGTATGTGTACGACTGTGCCGTCGAGGACGGAAGTCGAATTCGCTGTCTTCCTATATGAATTGAAGTCATCCGTTTCTTAAGAATAGCCACACAGCGCAGGCCGTCTGCCCCCGGCACGCTTCGCTTCCACGAGTCGTGTGTGTATACTCGTATTTGTATGCGTGCGTGCGTGCGTGCGTGCGCGTGTGTGTGCGTGTGTGTGCACGTGTGGGTGTGTGTATGTGCACGTGTGTGTGTGGTTGTGTGTGTGTGTGTCCGCGTGTCCGCGTGCGGTCACCTCGTCGAGCTGCAGACAGGCGCCCCACTCGTTGAGCGTGATGCGGTGGTCGCTGTCGGCGTCGCAGCGGTCGAGGAAGGGCGCGATGCAGTGCTCCAGCGCCATCAGCGGCGCGCGGATCGGGAACAGCTCGTGCCGGGATACGAATCTACACATTTACATACAACATACACATCAACACAAACTATGTAGGGATACAGTGTTTGCTCACCATGTTGAGGATCTAGGAGTACATGTTAACTTACGATACTTTTAATAAAAAAACAATTGATATACATTTCTATTCACATTAATTCAGTATACATTTTACGTTATGTGCTTGGTAATTGATTAATTCAATATGCTGCCCGTCCCACCCTGTTGAGATTAAAAAAACATCTTACTCAATCTCTACCGTTTTGGGATTTTTTTTGAAGGCAACGCCCATGCATATTTATCCCAGTGCATTTTACTAAAATTATAAATTGTACGATATTTAATAATAGTAATTAAGGACACACTCGTTACCCACTTATTCGCAGTTAGTTATTGTTGTTCATTAATAAAATGAATATACATAATAAATTACTCTAACATAATTAGATAAATCGATAATAGTGTAGGTTACTAATAGAATTGTTTTTCCCAAAATCTTATCACTGTAATTAAAAGCTACGTCACACTAAACTAAAATAAATAATAGAGAATAGGGATAAAATTACTCTAACATAATTAAATAAATCAACAATAATGTACGTCACTAATAGAACTGTTTTCCCCGAAATCTTATTACTGTAATTAAAAACTACGTCGCTAAGGAAGGTTTAACAGAAATTGCAGTAACACCTGGTCACTATCAAATTAAATAACATATTCGCGGAACCATGCTAACTACTTGACATGTAAGCTAATTTTACGGAAAGAATTTTTAATAATTTAAAACACAGCAGATTTTAATAAGAACTGTAATTTTAATAATATCTATAGAGATATAACAGTATCTATGGGTGTTTATATTTCCGTACCAGGCGTGAATAAATTGACAAGTCGAAAATGATAATTTTTCAGAGCTAACAATTTAAAATTTTGAATTTCATCTGTAAATCGTTGGTTTATGTTTTTAAATACTTTTTATTGCAAAATAATAATATTTTAGTTGAAATTTCCCGATAACATAATTATATTTAATAGATTTAACTGTATTTAAACAGGCCTAATGAAGAACAAAAAATGCAAGTCGACTTATCAACGTCTACATTTAACATTGTAATGGCAAACGAAATTGCATATTAACATTGTAATGGCAAACGAAATTGCAGTTGACTTTATGGTAAGTGCTACATATAACTATATGGAGTTGTTTACAATTACATGAACATTTGTTAATAGCTCCATCTAGTTCAAAACCTTTGAGGCCTATTAGAGGTAGATTGTATCAGAGTATGACTAAGAAAGTCGCTTCATGCGAGTTAGCATCGATATTTACGTCTCCTTTGTCTCCATTGAAGCGTAAGAAATGGTTCAAGTTGTAAATATTTTCAATATTAATAGTACATATATTTAGGAACATTTCCTTGAATGATTTGTATTAGAATTAATTTATCAGGTGGTACCAGTTCATACGGGCAGATCCCAGTGTATCCCACCAGGTAGAACCACGAAGGGTTTCTATCACGGGGCAGTAACTACCCGCGCGTCAATAGCACCACTTGTACATGTAAGGTGGGATCTATAACACAACCTCCATACGTAGAGTGGTAGCTAGCAGTGCGGAGGTGGATATGGAGGTGGGTATGGAGGTGGTACCTGTCGTTGTCGTGCGCGTCGAGGTCGCACCACTTCCAGACGGCGGCGTTGGTCCAGCGGCGCGTGAGGTTGGCCTCGGCCTCGCGCTCCATGCGCGCGAAGTGCGGCGACAGCTCGCGCCGCTCCGCCATGTCGCGCATCACGTTGAACAGCCAGTCGCGCATGCGCCGCGGGAAGTCCGCCATCTCGCTCTCCGAGCACTCCTGCGCATCCAAGTATCACATGACGTATTACTCACAGGGATACGCGTACGAAATGGAGCTACTTACTTTATACGTACATAGCCCTATGCTAGGATCGATTTCTGTGTTGGGAGTTCCATACACAAACATGCACACAAACACCCAGGCCCAGAACTTGAATCTAAGCTTTAGATATTTATTTGGCCGGCGATTGAATCCGGAACCTTTTGTGTGTCAGACCGATATGGAGACCACTGCGCCAAACAGGTCGTCAAAGTCAAAAGTAATTGACGACCCGCGTGGTGGAACGGTTACCATGCCGGTCTGACGCACAATAGGCCCCGGGTTCGATTCCCGGTCAGACAGACATCTAAATGATGAATTTAGATTTCTGTTCTGGATCTGGGTGTTTGTGTATTCGTGTATGTTTAGATCCATGGCACTCACGGCACAGGAGAAAATCCTACTGTGGGGCTATGAGTGTGGAAAGCGTTTATGTTTTATGTTATCTGAATATTTAAATTTATTAAATTATTAAATTTTAATGCAATAACAATACTAATCGTATATTAGTCATTATTAAAAACGACATTAGATTACTTTTATGAAATAAAAATAATAAAAAAAAACACAATTCATTGTAGGCTCTCAATCGTAGTGAGTTAATCTCATGAATGCTCAAAGTGTGAGCGGCGTCATACCGGCATCTCGCGGCAGGCGCCGTAGTACTCGATCTGCACGTGGTGGTACTGCGCGCCGCGGCACAGCTCCGAGCCGTCCAGGCACAGGCAGCGCTGCCGGTACACCTCGCAGTCCGACGTCCACGTCTCGTTGTCGTGCGTGCACACCTGCCACAAGACGACATCACACCGTATCAACCGTAGCTAAATATTTTACACGCATCGAACAGAACTCTCACTTATAGTCTCATCGATTTATTCCCATCCCGACCGACTTCCTACACAACACTGCTACTAATAGTATATTACGATACGGGTGACCTATGTTGCCTATTACGGCACGGCGTGAAGTTAGCGCCCGAGCGAAGCG
>DWPV01002735.1:0-16556 GCA_018251915.1 Urbanus proteus proteus
TTATCAAGTGGCCGTAGGTGTAAAAGTATGTAGGTTGTAGGTATAAAAGTTACTTTTCTATCCCTCGAGAGTAGTACATTTTTTCGGGATGAAAGGAACTTTTTCTGGAACCGTTACTATGTGTGTGCAAAATTTCATAACGATCGGTTGAGTAGTTGAAGCGTGAAGGCATTACAAACAAATAAACGGACTTTCGCATTTATAATAATTAGGATTAGGATAGGATTTGACGCCAGCTGTTCTTAGAGTAAGCTGATGTTGTACATAAAACTTTTTTAAACGATGTATGTATATTTAATTTATAATGGTTATTTTAGGTAACTTATTAATATTTTAAGGTTAAGTTTTATATTTAAGTAGTGTATGTTTTGGAGTTTCTTGCGCTACTTCTCCATGATTGTACACCTTACGAAGTAGTGGTAAAGAAGAAAAATATCTTTGACGTTCAAAAATAATTCTTGTAAAGAATCTACATTGAATAAATAACTTTTGATTTTAATTGATTTTTGATCAATTCTCATTACATTGTGCCTCTCATAGATACATGATACACTGACATAAAAATCTATGGTTCCTCTCATGGGCGCCGGCAGCAGATTGCAAGGGGGATTATTATTATTTTTATTATTAAGTCACTCGATTTCAGAAACATGTACAAAGCGGTTTAAAGTTTTGTACGAATATAATACGACCAGTGTTATCTTTGCTATAAAATTGTGCTATATTTTTTTCTGTGCATATTCGGATGTGCGGATACCATACCGGTCTATTGTGCAGTGCGTTCCGAATTCGTATATATTCTCGGTGTGGGTGTTTTTATTCGTCTTTGTGTTTCCATATTACCCTCAGATAAATAAAGTAGGTAGATCTATCATTCCTAACAAAAAAATGCAGCCATTTTTAAAATGGTCGGGTTATAAAAGTGATTATGTAAGCGTAAATAAACTAAAGGAACTGACAAGAAACTACGCTAGTTAGGAACTGACAAGAAACTACGCTAGTTTTGTGTGTGTGCGTATAAATACATGAAAGTAGCGGAGTTTTTTGGCTTCACTCAAATACAAGGCGGTGAGTAATCTACCTATTTTATTTATCTGAGAGAAAATCATACAACTTATGTTAATGTAATAAAAACCGTTTAATAATCCCATGTTTTTTAATACACAAGTAAGTAATTCATTGTAATAGTCCTCCAAAAAACAATACTTACGTTCACTTGTTTTAACAGACTTGAAAAAAAGTAGAATCTTTATTCGGTTTTAGTAACCAAGAGTTAAAATCAAGTTTTATCATAATTCATTGACGCGTTTTCACGTCTGCAGTACTGTTACCGCCATCTCTCGGGCCCTGTCGGAATCAATATTCACTTATTCATCTGCCGCGCCAACACGGTGATTTAATCGCTTTTCCGTTCGGAGAAAAGTTATAAATGATTTACTTAGCATAGTTAAAGTAATTCGTCTGTTTATATGTAATGTGGTGATAATTCGGTAGATACCGACAATTCGACACTGTCATACAAACAAAAAAATATATACGCGACGAATAGATAACCTCTCTTCCATTGGGAAGTCAGTTGATAATAATCAGATAGGGTATTACTAGGGAGATATGAAAAGCTATGACAGTCATCTTTTGTAAAAACTTAATAACTTTAAAACATTTTACTATAAGATTGAATTTAATTTTAAATAGATATACTGATATATCAAATGAATTACATTGCATTTTTCCAATAATAACCATTAATATATTCCGACGAACTAACTCCTATTCTCTAAGTCTGTTCATAAAGTTGCTCGTAATTTAGTTTATTTAGTAGTGAATAGTCATTCATTAATTCTTAAACCTGACGATAGACGAACGCCATCTGCCGAGCCCTACGCGATTCAGTATTCAATTATTCATCTCCCGCGCAAACCTAATTGGAACGCTTTTCCGTTCGGAGAAAGCGCCGATCGATTCGAAGTTTTGGGCGCGCACAGATAAGGAATCAATAGGTACATAATAAATGACAGACGGTAAATATTTATTATCTACTTCATATCTTTGTGGTTTTTACCTACATTTTTGTAGCAAGACAATAGATAGAACTGTTTCTGCCAACTTATCCATAATTAATAATCTGTGAAAATAATATTGATTTAAAAATATATGCATTACAAATTGTGCTCCCTATGATATATAATCTACTCTCCACTTGAATATTACATGTATATTTCTGCACATATCAACTCAATAATCCTGACATTCAAATCTATACGTATCCAGTATCTATACGATCGATACAGTAATATCTTCGTATTATTCGCCTCATATTTATGACAGCCTAGTACAAACTATGCAGATCCTATGCCCTATTGACCCAACCAATGCAGGGCCTGTGGTTATAACTGAGAATCATAACCGAACCGTTAAATCGGCGCGGAAGGCGCGCTCCTGACTTGCATTCCTGATGGCGGCAAGATGGCCGCCGCTGCCCACAGAATTATAATATGCACAGATTATCTATATTTCAGATGCGTTTGAATATGGAATTCGTTTTCTTTCTTTTATTGCTGTGTTAATAAATAACAGGCGCTAATATTGGAAACCGATTTTCTGCTCCGACTTCGGCGGTTTCGACTCTACATTTGCAATATTTAGGGCGTAAAAATTCGATGTAAAATGATAAAAAGCTGTTACATTAGGTTAGAACTTAGATATTATCAAAAATATTCCTGAAATACTGACACGACTCAAAGGGGTGAAAAGAGCTCCTTAAAGTAACATACCTACCCATCTGCAACGCTAGATATAGTAGGTAATAAACAACTTGATTTTATATAAATGTCCAGAATATTACAGTACAATCAAATCACAAAATCAACTTCAACAGCCATCGGGTTCACTCAAGTTCATATACGGAGAAAAGGTGTGACATAGATGCAGGCGTGACTTCCTCCTTCCCGCTTATTCGGAATTTTAATCGACCTATCACCATCCCGGCGTATGGTGTTCCATTTGCTCAACCATTCAATACTCAGCCTTATAACTCAGTTAATAAATTCAAATAACGGTGATCACAAGTTTTGATTGATATGGTGAGGACGTCGTGAGTACCGCTGCTCAATTCCAACGCTTTCAACGGTACTGGTACACCATCGTTTAAGCGCTCAATATATTTTGTTCCACCGCTGGGCTCTAAGACTAGGTTTTAAATTGGTACACTTCGAACGAGCAAAATGTTGAATTAATTTCCTCCTGAAGCATTCCTGGAGCGTTATGACATAGGGGTCTTAAAGTAATCAAAAAGACTTATCCAAAGTCTGCAATTCATTGGCGACTTTTCTGCTGTAAATCTATCAGGTAGCCCGTCTACCTTATCGTTTAGTTACATACCTATATAAAAATCTTTCGAGTTTTTTTTTTACAGAAATTTTCCTCATACTTCTCCATGTATAACAATAACTGTTAAAACGTTCCTGTTTGGGATTCGAACCCAAGATCCCCAGTTTGCTTAACAATAACTACGCTATCACTACTTATCATGCCCTCGTTATGCCTTTGACAATTACCAGGCGCGCAGATTTCGAAAGAGACTCCAACGGATTTTACGCTGTTACACCAGTAATAGATGGGTATTGTCTATTAGTCCCAGACCGGCTATTGAGGTGGACAATTGGATGGTTTCTATGGAGAAATTTAATGAGATGAAACCTTTCATTACTGTCAATGGAAGAATTTTCATGGCCTTATTACCCCACAATATATCTCTAGAAAATAATAATTTCTATGTGTGGTCCGAATAGAATTTTTTTTGGAATGTACTTTAATGAATAGAGCATTTTCAGTCGAATTCAAGCATTTGCATTACTTTAAAAGTAAATAACTTTTTATGTGAAATATTACCTAAACATTCTTGCAAAAATTAGGAATAAAAAAACAAATTAAAAAAAAATATATGTAGTTAATTATTTTAAAGTTGCACACATTTTTTTTGCCGATGGCCACTGACGATTCCCTTAAATCTTTCTTTCTTAAATCCCGCCCACGACGGAGAAAAGCTTAATTTTCTTTTTGATTTTTAATTTTATTATTGAAAACGTTTTTTCTATCACAAACCTAAATACCCCCTTATTCGTACAAACCAAACCATTCGAAAAACAAAAATGTACTTGCAAAAACTACATTCACTCCGCGTGCATTTCATAGTTTCCTGGAATCGATATGCCTATACAGATTCGTTTCGACACCGTTGCGACGTTTCCGCGTACACGTTGCGTAAACGGCGGTCTGTCACACCGTCGCGAACGTGACAATATTGATACTTAAACACTTATCAATGGTTATCTGATTTCAGCTCGGAACAAGTGATTTCATTGATTATCAGTATTCAGAAAATCTTTTTTTTAAGTGTATTAGCAAACGAACGTGCAGTCCAATGATAAAAGGCACTGTCATTCAAGGAAGTCTATAAGGGACTTCATATATTACAGAATAAGGGTTCTATCTGAAATTAATCACAGATGTGTTCCTACTCCTGAGGACGAAGAGGGTCGCCTTATAAGGCGGTACCCTTCCATCGACACCCAGGAACTGCTTCAGGTTAGAAATAAGTATGGCGGTAGAACCTCGGATGAAGCTTACACCTTGGACAATTTTGTAAATTTAGCCACTAGTGGTCACCTATCCAACTTCTGACCGCACCCGTTATTACTAAATTGTTTATGGTCTACACATGTGTACGATCTCTAAGTCAAATCTAGTATATTCTTTAACTAATTAACGCTCTTGTTAATAATAATAAAACTTTAAAATTATTTGCTAAAAAAATTAAAATTACATATATTTAACTTCAGTCATTTTTATATGAAACATCCTAATTACTCGCCGCAATAACGTTTACGCTTATTAAGAATGTGAAAAATTAAATCATTACATTATTTATAGTGCACAAAAACCTGTTGAAGCATGCTACCAGATTATTACACAACGGTGCAATAGCATCCATCATTACCCGTGTGGCCATACGTTATGTTGGAACGAGACAGTCCTGATACAGCCTAAATTAAAGTTCTAATACCGCTAGTTTAAAATAAAATAAAATACCGCTAGTGTAACTAACAGGCACCTAATAATGATAATGTAAAATTATAAATTAAATAGGAACATTGATTCTTGATTTAAAACGTTAAATTACAAACGAAGGGAAAAAACTAACCACTTTAAGTAAATACAATTTAACAGTTTTTTTAATTTTTTACTTAAGAAGATATAAAATTTACATCCTAAGCAAAAAATGCCTAATATGCTACTGTTTCACCTGTTTTTGAAAAAATCTTTATAATAAATAGTAGTAGTTTCATTAGTTACAATATATACTAATAAATAAATAAATACTAAATAAAATAAATACTACTTTTAAATCGTCCTATTCATCCCGTATCAAACAAAACTTATGGTAACAGTACAAAGCGTCGTGTTACTTCACAAGATTGCGTGAATTGATAATTCTTAAGAAAATATGATACGCTACATTTGCTGGCTACTGGTTTTAGTTGGCAATTCGCCTTCTGGAAAATGAGGTAGCGTCTTCACGATTGTTTAGTTTCTCAAAGTTAGTCCACCGCCTATTTTGAGAATCTTACCTTTTGATTTTTTTGGAAAAGTGGGTCATTACAAATTGGTAGCATTCACGCACATTTTAAACTATGCGGATCTAAGACCCTCCCATGCTGAGAGGAAACCTGTACCCAGGATATTATCTATACAAATAAATAAAATTGAAGTGTCTGTTTGTGTCTGTGATTTCAAAATAACAAATTTTACTCAATGCATATGAAAGTATACACGATACCTATAACAAAAATGCAATTTAAAAAAAAATGTCTGACTGTCTGTTTGACTGTCTTGTAATCTTCTAAACAAGCCTTTCACTGGTAGATAGCTGAAGGTCTAAGCCGTAACATAGGCTACCTTAATTTTTGAAAAAAGCATTATCGCGCGCTCGCGGGAGAGCAGGATTTCAGTTTAAATATGTATTCAATTTTACTTTTTAAACTCAGGTGAAACCGCGGTGATCAGCTAGTTTAATATAAAAAATATATTGAAACCAAGAACGAAAACGAAATGAAACGAAAACAAATAAATAGGTATTACCTTAAAACTAAAAATGTGCTAAATGACTTAAAATTAGCTCATAACTTCTCCAATTTAGTTAATTGGCGTAATTCGATCGTACCTCGCTACCGGATGTGTTTATCTAATACATTGAAAACAGATACTACGTCACGTTCACACACACACACAACAATAGGGTTGTCGGATAACTAAATTATTTGTTGAACAAATTATCCATCAATTCTTTAGGTTTGCTAAAGAGTTTTGCCAATAGTCTGGTATGCGTGTTGGTGACTGCAGTGGGTTGATGTTACAACCCACTGCAGGAAGACGCTGCTGCCCATCTCCTGGATTTTGTCTCTTAGGTAGAGAAGTAGTGGTTATCAAGACCGACACCACAACACGCAAATGAATTGTGCAGTGAAAAGACGCTGAAATAACGCTAAAAAAGTCAAAATTTTATACTTAGAATTTTTGACTATAATCGTATAAAATCATATAATATTCATTAAATAAATCTTCGACTTTTTAAAGTTAAAACTGCTTAAACTTTAACTCTACTAAGGCTCTAGGGCCTAGAGTCTAGACAATGACAGACGGAAAGAGCTTCTTTAAATTTTCCTTATTGTTTTTAAATAGAGGAACTGATAAAAAGATAAAAACATAATGACAGTTGACTTGGTTTTTCTATTTTTATTTTCTTGTAAAAACAATATCATTCACAACCCTAATAAAACACCCACACATACACCAACACCATATACACATTGATGTTTTCTTATTGATCAATAAGATTCATATATGTTGCAAACCTTGTTTTTTAATTCATAAATTTACTGTATCTATTTAAGTGGTTTTGGTGGTTTGATAAGCGTTCGTCATTGTAAGTACTTGTCTATACTATTTTTAACTATACTGAAAAGTCTTATCAATTAGCGTTAGGGAAGGGTGATAGAGTCCTTAGTGGTTCAAATCGAAACGCGCTAATTAATCGCTGTTGTGTTCTGGATTGAAGAGTTTGATAAGGGAAACATACCTTTAAGGGTGGTAGAACCTTTGTGGTTCGATTCCGACGGCACCACTGGTACACCTATTTCTACCTTATAGCAGTGTTAGCACTGCTGTGTTCTGACTTGAAGGGTGTAGTAAGTTCCAACTTGGTCCTCAGGGGTAGCAACGCAACTGAGGTCAACCTCAGGTAGGACCTTGATCTTATCTGAGGTTAATTATAAATGTCCATGGGAAGCAGTGGCCACTTACCATTAGGTGGACTGCAGGCTCGTTTGGTACTTTGATCATATAAAAAAGTTGCCTATTTTTTCTGTTTACCTACTAAAATTATTGCGTAATAATACTCGTAAATCATATTATCTTAAACTGAAACTTGAACCATGCAGCATGCAGATAGACTGATCGATAGTGGTCACTGCCATCCATGGACATACCAACCATCATGCCACCACACCTGAGGATAAAGACGGTCGCCCTATGTTTTATATGATCGAAGAAGCAAAGGAGAATATCCACTTAATGGTTAGTGGCCACTGCCGCCCATGGACATCTGTAATTAACCGCAGATAAGATCACAGTCCTACCTAAGATCGATGACAGATGCGTTACAACCCCTGAGGACTTTGGAACGCCTCGGATAAGTATGTCTCCCTAACCACACCCTTCAAACCAGAACAGCAGCGTTACGCTGCTGTTATAAGGCAGAAATAGGTGTGGCGGTGGGGCCGCCGGAGGCGAACTACATAGAGTTCTACACCTTTTAAGAAGTAGGTATGGAAGTAGAAGACATACAGACCAGATGGTAAGTGGCTACTGCCGCAGATATAATAATCAACCCCAGTCAAGATCTCCGTTCTACCTGAGCTCGGTTAGAGATACGTTGCTACCCCTGAGGAATAAGAAATGCTTCGGATGCTTTGTAATCAACCCCAGATACGATCGCGGTCATACCTGGGGTTGACTACAGATGCGTTGCTACCCCTGAGGACTGGGATGGAACGCCTCGGATAAGTATGTCTCCCTAACCACACCCTTCAAACCAGAACACAGCAACGCTGAACACTGCTGTTATAAGATTGAAATATGTATAGCGGCGTTGCTACTTGAGTCGAACGACAAGGGTTCTACCACCGTTAAAGTTGGGGGGTGATGGCCGTTGAAATATAAAATGATTTGTATGTTACCTTTCTCAGTGATTCTGTTCGAAGACACAACCATTGCCGTTACCTATTCCTGTTTTATAAAAGTCTAAGTCTGTGGTCTGGCTTAAAGAGTGGATTTAAGAGATTCACTTACACGAGGCCTTACAATTTGTTTCTTGACGATATCAAATAAGACGATTAGTATTCGTATTTAGTATTACTTGAAGGAAACCTACATCATTGAAATAAAAAAAAAACTCAAACACCTATGAAGTATGCCAATTCGTACATGACTATCGTAGTGGAATATGCGCTTAACAGCTAACACTCACAGCTGGATGGATTCACGGGAAGAGAGAGATTGCTACTATTCAAAACACCAATATTTAACCAGCCAACTATAATTAATACGAGAACTACGAGTATTATAATTTTAATCTCGAAATGAAATAGCTCTAGTTAAGTATGTGTCATTGAGCTTCATAAGTCAACATATTCCTAGTTTCTATGAGTACAGTTCTGGAGTGTGGCGCACCGCAAATGTCATTTGACTGTAGGCTTTCAACAATTTTGGAAATAGTTGAGTAGGGTGACCATGTGTTATATGAATGTGAGATAAATGTAAGAATGTGAGTGGTAGTCTTCGAGAAAAAGAATTCGATTTATTTTATGGTGAGTTTTTTTTATATGATCGAAGTAGCAAACGAGCATGCAGTCCACCTGATGGTAAGTTGCTACTGCCGCCCTTGGACATCTGTAATAAACCCCAGATAAGATCAAGGTCCTACCTGAGGTTGACCACAGATGCGTCGCTACCCCTGAAGACTGAGCTGGAACGCCTCGGATAAGTATATCTCCCTAACCACACCCTTCAGGCCAGAACACAGCAGTGCTGAACACTGTTGTATAAATGATTATAGGATTGGAACTCGAAATCAGCGAACTCGAGCAGCATCAGTGACAAAAACATCATACTAAGATATTGTTTTATATAACAATACACTTTCAATAAAAAAATATCATCTATCATTCAGCTTTTGATGTCCACGGTTGGACATAGGTTTCCTTTAAATCCTCCATGGATTTTCGCGAATAGACACCGCGACTGGCAAATGTATTGGTGAAAGAAGTGAGTGTTACACAGAAAGACTGTTCTTATCTCCTAGATGTTGTTGCTTAGTCGCCTCCTAAGACATCCATAATACAAGAAGTGGAGTTATGACATCACACAGCAATAAAATTATTCATAAAGCAATGTCTGAAGGTGGTAGAACTCCACTCGACTCCGACTCGTTCACTCCACTCTGACACCGGCGGCACCACCTCACACCTTCTTCTGCCTTATAACGGCAGTGTTAAGCACTGCTGTGTTCTGGCTTGAAGGGTGTGGTCTGGGAGACAGACTTATCCATGGCGTTCCATCTCAGTCCTCAGGAGTAGCAACGCATCTGTGGTCAACCCCAGGTATGACCGTGATCATATCTGAGGTTGATTACAAATGTCCTTGGGCAGCAGTGGCCACTTACCGTCAGGTGGACTGCAAGCTCGTTTGATACTCTCATGTTATAAAAAATAAAAAAAATCCTATTATCCCTTCCATCATGGCCACCCTACACTAAAACAACACCTGAAGCCTATCTAAGTAATTACTTAGCGAACTTGATTCTGCCGATAGTTTGCTCTAAATTGTTTGACTTCGGATATTCGGGGTCAGAATAATATGACTTCGCTGAAACTTGTCTTATGGTTGCCCTAATTGAATTATTATTATATTTTCTTTTTATGAATCTACACAAATAAATAAAATTGAAGTGTCTGTTTGTGATTTCAAAATAACATTTTTTTACTCAATGCATATGGAAGTTTACACGATACCTATAACGAAAATGCAATTTAAAAAAATCTGTCCGTCTTTCTGTTTGGCTGAGCTAATCTTCAAAACGGTTGGACGGATTTTGACGGGAGATTAACTGGCAGATAGCTGGAGGTCTAGGGCGTAATATAGGCTACTTTAATTTTGGAAAAAAAGCATTAGCGCGCGCCAAGTGCATGCGGCTGCCGTCGCGGGAGCGCGGGATGTTATCTATGTTTAGATATGCATTCCTTTTTACTTTTAACACGGGTGAAACCGCGGGGATCAGCTAGTGTATAATAAATGAGATTTGAATTTGAGCAAGTTACAAATCTGCATGGGCGGCAGTGGCCAGATGGACTTTATACTCGTTTGGTACTTGTATAATATAAAAACTTACATATTCTTCACAAAATATAAACCAATTACTATGAGAAGCATTGCTTCTTCGCGATAAAACTTTTACAGATCATATATTATTGGCTTTTCTTTTGATACCTGAGTTTTCCCGGCTCTCATATATAATTCGTACAAATGTTTTATTTACGAAGACGCTTTTGTTTTCTCGCAAACAATCATATAAATAAACGATTATATGTGAAAACAAAGAAAATATTTTTTTGATATATAGAATAGATACATCTTTATTTGTTGTGTGGTGTATATATATATATATGGATAATAAGTGGCCACCGCCACTCATAGACATCCGTAAAATAACCCGTGGACTAAGTTGGAATGCATCGGATAAGTATGTGTTCTTTATCATACCTGTAACAGTTTGTGTTTGCCTGTCTTAACCTTTAACTGGTGTGGTAAGGTAAGGAATAAACGTTTTTACGACGCGTTCCGACTTTGATCTCAGACCTAGCAAAATATCTGCGGTAACGCATTACAGAATTGTAAGGCAGTGGCCATTTACCATCATATGGGTTGCATATCCGTTTGCTTTATTTTTTTATGTTTAAGCCTAACGATAAGGCAGACGGGCTACTTGATGGATAGTAGTCACCGTTGCCTGTGGACATTTGCACCACCAGAGGAGCCGCCAATGCATTGCCGGCTTTGGAGGGGAGTTCTTTTTGCACCATTTTTGAAGAACCCCATGTCATAGCGCTCCACGAAAACTTTATTTTTTATTATTCTTGTTTTTAACATAGAATGACAAGTCTTTATCAGAAAACATTCATTTGGTATAACCCATTATTATGAAACCTCATTACACATTGAGAATAATAGAGAACAATTGTAAAACACGTAAGCTTTTTCAATTAAAAGCTTAAAGCTCGACTCCGTCCATTAAAAAGCTTATGGTCTCACCGCCGTGACCTAATTTTTAAGCGGTTGTATACAATATTGTATAAACGCAAGCTTTTTAAGCTCATTTTTTGTATTTTTACACTTAATGAAGAAATTATTGTGTAGACAAATGTTATAGGACCCTCGACTTATAATTTCAATAAAATTTTATTTTTCTTCATCTCAGACTAAAAATTTACCATTATATATTATTTGTAGTATATCAGCCGTGTCAAACCCTTTGTATTCTAGTTTGAAGCGCGCATAGCCCTGCGGATTGCGTAGATCTTAACCGATCTACTAAGTTAAGCAACGTCGGGCACGGTCGGTGGATAGATGGGTGACCGCTCGTGGCTAAAATTTCATGCGCGTTTCCGTGCTTCGGAGGGCACGTTAAACCTTGTCGGAGGCCCTATGGGAGGTTTGAAAAAATTTGATACGGGTTGGCCATTTACCCGTATCCTCTCCACCAACACGCATTGGAGCAGCTTGGTGAAGCGCCGTGGCTTGGCATGCATTTTATTACATATAAACTTTCCTTTTGAATCACTCTATCTATTTAAAAAACCCAACAAAATCCGTTGTATAGTTTTAAAGATCTAAATATACTTAGGGACAGACAGCGTGAAGCTACTTTGTTATACTATACTAGATGATCCCCGCGGTTTCAACTGCATTGTAAATCAATAAACATGTCGCGAGATTGACACGGCAATAAACCAAAACAAATGTATTCCACGGGAACCGCATATTTTCCCGGGATAAAAAATAGCCTATATGTTATTCCAGACTACAGTCTATGTTTGCACCAAATTTCACACAGATTCATTCAGCCGTTCTTAAGTTATAGGGTAACAGACATTCATCCATCCTCACACACTTTCAGCTTTATAATATTAGAAGATGAGTGAGGTGTAGTGGTGGTACCTCCCTGGTCGAACTACTCATATTTTTGTTGTACCTTTGTTACCTAACAACCAACCTATTCAATGAACCTTTTTAATACCTAAAGTCTTAATAAATTAAACTTGTCTTACAAGCTTGTCAAATAATATATTCAAACCACGTACATGTCTATTACAGGCTGTCATATAAAAAGAAAATAATTTTATCCAGAATGTTGTTATAAACCCTCTTAAAAGCGAACTTGGAAGTTTACGAGGCCTCTTATTACAAACACTAAGAACTTCGTCTACAAAATATTGTTTGCGACAGACATAAAGGACTTGTTACACCCAAAGCGATACCAAAGCGAGTATTTTTTTTATATTTAACTAGCTTTTGTCTGCGGCTTCGAATGCGTTAAATCACTACATAATATACAACAAAGTCGCTTTCCGCTATCTTTCTATGTATGTTTGGATCTTTAAAACTACGCAACGGATTTGGTTTTTTTAATAGATAGAGTGATTCAAGAGAAAGGTTTGTACGTCTAATAAAATCACTACATAGTACAAAACAAAGTCGCTTTCTCTGTCCCTATATCCCTATGTATGCTTAAATCTTTAAAACTACACAACGGATTTTGATGCAGTTTTTTTTTAAATAAAGTGATTGAAGAGGAAGGTTTATATGTATCATAACAACAGTTTATTCTGTCGTATATTTAGCATCAGCATTGCACCCGTGGGAAGCCGGGGCGGGTCGCTAGTCTATTATATAGTAGAGAAGCGTGCAAAGACGCGGGCAAAGGCTAGTTACATATAAACCTTACTCCTGAATCATCACTTGATGGTTTCACCGGAGTCGAACTAAATTTTAAAATCTTTTGTAAGTCACTAGTTCTTAATAAGACAATGAGTGAGTAATCTGATTAATGGTCGTCATTTTGTGATAAAGAACCGGAAATTAATGCAAATGGCTGCCAAGAAAAATATTACTTGATACAATTTAAGGCTTAATATTTGTTTATGCTTCTTACTTGACTTTATTAAGATAATATCGTTGATGTTTTTATAAACTACGTTATATATTGGCATATTATATTAGATTAATTAGCATTTGCTTAAGCCGCCTCCTACGACACCCACGGGAGAGGAAGATAGTATATGATAATATGGGATCATTAAACTCCCACACAGGTTCGCTAATCGCCATGAAATCTAAAATATCTAATGGATTTTTATGTATAAATTTTTATTTTTACCGACCATATTACGACTCACGTGACAGAGCGATTACCATACCGTTCTGGCATGCATTCTGGGACTTCCGGGTTCAATCCCCGAGGTATCTGAATGATGAATTTAGATTTTTATGGCGTTTTAGATTATGACCAAAACCCCTTCTCCCTTTGAAGAGACCCGTGCCAGCAGTGACACAGTAATGAGTTGACGACGAAGAATTATCTTTGTGTCCTTAGGGACATTATTAATTAGTCAAAGATTATTCAGAGATGTTCTCAAGAGGTTGGATGGCATTTATAAACTAAACAATTATATATATAAATAAAATTGAAATGTTTGTTTATATGTAATTTCAAAATATATTTTTTACTAAATGCATATGAAAGTATACACGATACCTATAACAGAAACGTAATTAAAAAATGTCTGTTTGGCTGAGGTAATCTTAAAAACGACTAGACCGATATCGTCGGGACTCTCACTGGAAGATAGCTGGAGGTCTCAGACGTAACATAAGCTACTTGAATTTCTGATGATGCATTAGCACGCGCTCCATGCGCATGAGCACCCCATCGCGGGACTGCTGGTATTACTTCTGTTTAAATATTTAAGTCTTTTTACTTCTTTAACGCGGGTGAAACCGCGGGGATCAACTAGTTGCAAATAATAAGGTACACAATAATAAAGTTATTTAAATAAACGTTCCCAAAGATGTGTACATCTCAATTCGCACTTGGCCAGCGCGGAAGACTATGGCCTACAACCTCTAATTCTTAAATCCGCGCCCAGAAGTAGATCAATAATGAATTGACGACAAAGAATCTTTGTGTGTAATCAAAGAGATGTTCTCAAGAGATTGGAAAACATTTACAATTGGAAAAGAGCTACCTAATAATCAAAGAAGTTTTAATCTGCCGACTTCGTTGCTGAATGCAATCGGGCCGTTCATAGCTCATCCGGTATGAGAACAATCGACAATTTCCAGTACTGTGACGTCATCGGCATAGATGAAGTAAGCGAATAGATACGAATAGCCTATACATAACAAGTGAATAGATTGGAACGATTTTGGAATTACTTCTATTATGTAAGTTATTTTAGAGTCAGTTCTATATATTTATAGGTACTTGTACTTGACTATTTTAATCAATTAGACACAGATGTAATCCTACAATCCATCTAATAGTAGATGGTCACTGCCGCCCGTAAACCTCCAAGTACTTGTGATCTTCATAGGACTAAATACCTAGCACAGATCGGCCACATGTTTAAAAAAAGTTAACTAGCGTACATTCAACATTAATACTATTAAAAATGGATGGTTATTGCCAGTAACATTACAGTAGGTTTGGAGAGTTATCTTAAAACTTCTTTTAACAATTTCCATGTAAGATTGTGGGATTCGCCATGATTATCTTTCATCACTGTCACATGTTATACTCACATAATACTAAACACATGGAATTAACAGAGCTTAGAATCAGGGGCGGCCTTAGTCATCTAGGCGCTCTGGGTATGTCACTCATTTGGTGCCTCCGAGCTAGTCTCACACTTGGCGCCCCAAACTATTTATACTTATCGCGCCCTTAAAGTTCCATAAAGTGGACGCGATATTCCATTATTTAAGCATGCGTTGGCGCTCTTGACGCCCCTTGAATCCTGGGGCCCCAGGCCACTACCTGAGCCGCTTCCCCCTAATCCCGACAGACAGTGCCGGCTTTATAAGGAAGAAAGAAAACCCTAGACAGCCAAGTTACGTTCCAGCTTACACGACAAAGTCAACCTTACACATAAACAAAGACATCAAACATTTACAGTCTGTAAATTTTACAGTTCAATAAACTGTAAACCCGCATTGTAAACCTGACAACTTACACGGTAACTTTACACGTTAACGTCAACGATTTGTCATCGAAACCGCAACGAAGGTTGACACCGTGGAACGAAATTACGTCTAGTATTACAAAATGTAACGTGAAACTGTTCAAAAGTTATATTGTAAATTGATGTGGAATTACTTAAGGGTTTATTCGACGAACATGATGGAGTGGTTACCAGTGGGTCCCGGCTTCGATTATTACCGCTAACTTGGAACTACAATAGGCAACAGGAGCACGGGTGGTGCCCCGACCATGTGGACTGATGACCTGAAGAAGTCCGCGGGACCCCGCTGGATTCAGAAGGCACAGGACCGGTTGGTAGCGCCATCTAAGGGAGGCCTAAGCCCAGCAGTGGACCTCAAATGACTGATGGATAGATAGATGGATGGATGGATGAATAGAAACATAGAACAAAAGACTGATGGATAGATAGATAGATGGATGAATAAATTTTATATACTACTCAATGACACAAAATATGAAAAAACAAGTAACAAAAAGGAAACTCCATTTAATAAAATATCTCTTTGTAAAATATGGCTCGAATTTTGAGTATTTCAATTTACTTTTAATTCTGTACGAAAATATTTTCATATTTGCACAATGATGCGGAACCGTTGATTAAAATAATAAAAGGCCGTGATGAGGTCCAACTTAACTCATCGGATGTGGTACAAGTTATGAGCGACGAAAAATCTGATGCGAATTAATATCGGTGGACTCGTACAGTATATAAATTTACGTCATTAAATAGTTTTAAGAATACAGAATCTCATTTTTTTATAAAATTCGAGTAGCAAACGAAAATGCAGTCCACCTGTTTAAGTGGCCACTGCCCCCCATGGACATCTAGAATCAACCGCAGATAAGGTCACAGACCCACCAGAGATCAACCACAGATTCGTTGCTACCCCTGAGGACCAAATTGAAACGCCTCGGATAAGTGTGTCTCCTTCACCACACCCTTTAAATCAGACCACAGCAGCGCTTAACACTGCTGTTGCTGCGTAAAAATAAATGTTGTAGTGGTGCTGCCGGAGTCGAACAACAGAGGGTTCTAACATCTTAGGGTCAGCGCAGACAGAAAGGAGCGCAGCGGAGAGGATTTTATTAACGCAATTGAAAATCAACTTTAAAGTTATCA